>APFE031417798.1:3601-18377 GCA_000404065.3 Pinus taeda | reverse complement strand
TGAGTATTCCTGTCGGGCGAGCAGGTCTGGTAGGATCTCATTAACTACTGTCATTAGTAACAAAGTTACCTCTTCATTTGTTTGTTATTAATCAGATCAGATCACCCAGAATGGACACTTTTGTAGCTCCTAGGACTTTGAGCAATTTTAGGCCTAAGAGGAGAGCTTCATACTCTGCCATGTTGTTTGTACACCTGAAATTTAATCTATAGGCATGGCCTTCTGCGTGATTGTCATGTGTATTGTAGATCCATACTCCTACCCTTGCTCCTAATTTATTGACAGAACCATCAAACTCTAAATACCATGTGATTTCTTGCTTAAGGTTTGTATTAAGAGTTTCAGTTATCTGAGGATTGGGCAGACTTATCATTTCTTTTTCGGGAGGTTCTTCTTGTTTGCTAGTTGCCCTGACTGTTGTGATAATTTCATGGACATTGGCAACTGATTCCTCATTGATGCATGTTTCTTGCTCTAAGGCTAAAGGCTTCTCATCAGTTGGAGGATTGGTGTCGTCATTACATAAAATAAAAGAATCCATATCAGAATGGATTGAGTAAATTGGAAAATTTTGGGGCTTTTCCTCACTGCTTACCACGTACTTCATCAGTGTTTCCCTGTACAATCTCTTTGGTTGCCCAAAGACAGATATAGTGGCATAAGAGAGGTCAAGTTGAAGGGGATCCTTGCAGTTTTTCTCCCCATGATCTTGATAGGAGCATGCCATATTTTGTGGGAATGTCAGCAACTACTACGTCCATTAGAATTGTCTTGTTGGGAAATTGGACTAGAGACACACAAAGGTCTTTGATTAAGCCTAAACACTTGACTTGACTTGAGTTGAAGGAGTATAAGTCTTTATAAGGTCTTGTGACATCAAGGTTTAGCTTTTCCATGACAGATTTGGGCATAAGGTTATGTGAGGCTCCTGAGTCAAACATAGCATTATGCAGGATTTTGTCATGTATGTGCAAACTGACATAAAAGGGTGGAACAGATCCATATGTTGATTTTCCGTTAACTTCTGGACCAAACAGCAGCTCAGGGGTATCATCTAAAACATTTACATCGTCCCTGTCCTCTGGTAGTTGAAGTGACCTTTGGATTTGTTGCCTATATATATCATGTTTGGCAAGTTCTAAGAGGGGAATGGATATCTTGAGTTTTCCAATTTTTGCTTCTAAGTTAAATGGTTTCTCCAATGGATTCTTAGTGTTGATAGTAGCAGATTTTTATTTTTCAGGCATATTCTCTATGTCTTCTTTTTGAATATTAGCGTTATGATGAATGACAGTTTGTGGTATTTCTATTTTGGGAAGATTTTTTGGATTGTTGTTCAAGTTTTCTTTTGAGAGAGAGGAAGGTAGAGGCTGACCAATAGGAAGCTGCATGTCTGTTATATCTTCCACAGTTACCTGATGCGGGTTTGGGACAGCAATATCAGCTGTTTCTGTTATGACAACGTTGTTTTTAATTTTGCTGGGCTGTTTGCTATCCTTTGTTCTGCTGGATGCAGGGACATCAATGGTCCTTGTTCTTAACTTATATTGTTTTTGCACTTCATACACAACAGAATCATAACCTTGTTTGAAATCAAAAGACTCTCCCGACTTGGTCTGAAATTGTTTTACATCAGGGTATTTTCGGTCCTCTTCAGTGAGAAAGATTTTCTATTCATTATTCAAATCGATCAGGTTCATGTGAGTCTCATTTGTGGGCTCACTGGATGTGGATGCCTCCGCATAGTTTTCTTGGAAAGGAGGTCGAATTTCATGGTCGGGACTAGCCCTTCCAGTGTTTGTGGTCTGATTTTTTTCTGAAGTTCGGGTTCCTTATAGTGTTGGCCTGTTGTCCTTCCCATGATGATTTTCTCTCAATGCTCTCTACTCTGTCTCCTAGCCTATGCATGCCACTGATGATAACATCTAGTTTTTGGTCTAAGGCTGAGGGTTCTTCCTTGAAAGTGGTTCTTCTCTCGGTTCTGGCTCTGTTTCTTTTGGCAATTAGGTTTACCTCCACACTGACAGCAACATCTTGCATCTCTGCAAGGCTTTGAGGGGCTCTTTCCCTTAACTGATATGCCATTTCAGCATCAAAACCATCAGGGAATTTGTACAAAGCAATATCAGGTGGAGGTCTCAAATTTTGAGGTATTGCATTTTAAACATTATTAAACCTTGCACAGTAATCCAAGACAGCCTCTTGGGGTCCTCTTTTGATAGTATCATACTCAGATAGTATGTGCAATGGGTCTTTCTTTTTCTCCCATCTGTTAATAAATGTCTGGTATAAGGCTTCTAGACTTAAAATGGAATTGGGTGCAAGTGCCCTAAACCAGGTTCTGACATCGCCGGTCAAACTTTGGAAAAAATTCTTCATTCTCACATTGTCATCATCAATCTCATAACTTTCAAAGTAATCCTGCATTTTCTTGGTATGCTGTAGGGCTGTGTAGGAATTTGTGCCATCAAAATAGGTAATTTTTGTCTGATAGTCCTGAGGCATAGCCCTGGGATTAGCAGGCAGCTGTAAGGGTGCATATCTATTAGCCATATTAACAGGGATAAGAGGAACAACAGGGATAAGGGGAACGACTGGAGTGACTGGGATAATAGGGGCAACCGAGGTAGTATTCGTAGTGAACGGAGGTGTAAAAGAAGTGCCTGGAGAAGTGGATGATGAAGAAGGGGAGGAAGGGTTTGACCGGAACAAAAATTTGACAGGGGTTGTGAAACTATTAGGTTGAACTGTTTGGGGAATAGAAGCATTAAAATCTTCTCGCTGCTCTTGCTTTCTGCGGATTTTAGGGATTATGTTGGGATTTTCAAAAACAGCAGGGGGATTCAGATCTGGATTTGATCTGGTGTAGCGCGAATGCTTCTTGGGAGCCAGCTTCTAACTTGTTTTTTGGGAAAGTTTCTAAGAACACAGGTCGACCGAACTTTTTTAAGGTTGGTTTCTTCCTCTGTGGAGCTTAAGACTGGTTTTGTGAGATTAGTTGAGGATATCCCCAGCGGAGTCACCATTATGTTATCACTCAGTTTGTCCCTAAGCTCCTGAAGGGATATGGACGAGGTAACCACAAACCAATCTTTGGATTGCAGGTTCTAGCCCACCTGCAATCAGAGAGGGCTCTCTCTTAATGATTTAGCTTTGTTGGGGATGATTTTAGGCTAGCTATTGGTTTCAGGGGTTTTTGATTTTTTGTTTGGATGGAAGATGAATGTGAGGCAGATAATTTCAAGTAGAGAAGCAAGGGAAAGTGTGATAAGTTTCAAACCATTGGGCATGGAGTCATGGATTAAGGCTTGCTGTTGCGTTTTCTAGGTCACAAGAGGATTATGGAGTGGGATAGCTACACATGAGACAATTACCAATTTGCTAAAAAGATGGAATGATGATCAGTGATGAAAGGCAATCAAGAATCTTTCACCAAATGACATGGAGGAGAAGGGAATGAATGGTTATCTAGGAGCAGTTAAGAATTCCTAAACTAGCATTCATATGTGAAAGAAATAGCGTAAACAAGATCATTTAAGTATGCATGTTCATAACTATTCCTGATGAAAACATAGAGAAATTGCAGAAATTGAGCCTAGGGTGCAGCCAAGCAAATCCTAGACTATTCTTCTTTTCTGCAATTTAGATGGCGGAATGATGATAACACAAACATAAAAACTAAATAGAGTTAAAGAAACACTTATTGAACCATGTCAAAGTACAGGAATTCCATAGTCACTCCTCGACCAGTGAGACATAGCAGACAGATCCAAAATCCATACTTTCAGCAGTCTTTGATTATAGAAAGTATCACATTTACAATGCGAGACTGAGAAAAATATCGAACTAACAAAGATCAACAACCAACCAACCCCTACTCCATTTTTCAGGGTGGTATATATAAGCAAAATATCTAAAGTCATTTATTACAACTGACCTAAACAGGTCTGCAGGAAAAAGCTTTCTAAACCTAACTTATGCTGGAATTAAATGTAATCAAGTCTTTTTTGGGCTGCGCCGATGGCAGCTGGATCAAAAATTGAGTTAATGTGATGTCCTCTGTGGCTTGGTGTAGTGATTTTGTAATAACTATGCATTGAGTTCTGGTCCACTGATCTCCTGTGAGTTTAACGTGTAGTCATTTGTGCTGGTGAGCTTTCAATGCGTCCTCAACTGCTTCTTGACGTTCAAGGCTTTCCTTTTAATGCTGGATTTGCCTCGAGCCCTGAGAAAATCTCCTCTGATACACTTCGCCGCAACCCTGATACTCCTTGTCATGCTTTTCAGCTGCGTATTTGATCTGATACTCTTTAACCTATGATCCTGGTCTCTCTCTGTCTTTTGATGCGTTCAAAATTGTAAAATTTGGCTTTTTCGGGCCTTTTCGGTGCAAAAAGGGTCGAGGAATCAAAAGATTCCCTAAAGATTCTCCAATATGGCTCATTTCCTGTAGCGATGTGTGATTAGTGCTTCGTGTTAATCGCGCATCGAAAACTGCCTTTGTTTTTCATTCCAGAGCTCCGAAGCTTGACTTTCACGCTTGCACGTTTTTCCGTTTTTTTGGCTGCTGACGTCAGCATGACGTCAGTAGTGGGGTCCTCTGGTACAGATATGACATCAGTAGGGTGATGTGGCAGTACGGCAGGGTGATGACATGGCGGGACACGGTGGCAGGTGACGTGGGCCAGGTGCAGGCAGGAAGGGGTGAGGTGGAGCCAACGTGGCGGGATGACGCAACACTCCTATCATGCGAGGGGAAGGGCGGTTTTTGGGGGGCATCAGACCGCTTTTGCTACCGAAGCGGTTTCTGTCAGGGGTGGCCCGATGCAATGGGAAGGTGCCAGCATACAAAAGGGCGCCCGATATGGATAACAGCCATCAGATCTGGAGGGGGCGATCCAACGGTGGATGGGCGGAGAAGGTGCGCGAGGCTTAGTGAAATAGCGCGCGCGTTATTTTTTTAATTTTTCATGGCACGGGTGCGTTGGAACTTTAGGTTAAGGGTTAGTGGGTTTCGGCGCTTGGTGATTTATTAAACAAACATTAATAAATTCCAAAGAAAATGCGCGAGGGGGGGGGGGGGGGTTTGCATTTGGAGAGGGGTTTTATGTGTTTTGGAAGGATTCCAAACACTAGGGAAGGGGAAATTTACGCAGAGATGGGGCTCTTACTAAGGTTCAGATGACTTAGTAATTCCCAAGGGATGTTTATGGTTATATTTCAACCAGGGGGAGGGGATATTTACATAGGGGAGATATTAACATGGTTTTAATAGGGGGAAGGGGAAATATATAGGGATTTACATAATAATGTCAAGAGTTAATATGAAAGTGACCAGAAAGTGCTAAGTTTCAGAGATCTTAGGCTGTGAAGGGGAGATAGAACTTTGTAGAGAAAGTATGGAGCCTCCTTGAGTAAAGCAGATCTTTACCAAGGCTAATGACATGGAAAATGGTGAAACTAAGAGATATCAAGCAGATCTTGACCTCTTTAGGGGAAGTTAGTAAGTGATTTAGGGAAGAGGAAGAAAAGGAAGTTAGTCATGCCTCGCTTGAAGTTCTTCAAATGGGAACTGTCTGCTGACTGTGATCTGTATGAGTGTAACACTTGAAAATGTGGAAATAATCACAAATCAACATTCTGCAACCTCAAAATTACCTACCCAGCCTACTTACCTAACATTTTTTCTTCTTTTTGGTTTGGGTGCACTTGGACTTGCAGACCCAGCTTTTCAACTTTTTCTTTTGATGTCTTCCTATCTACATCTACACCTATTTCTTCCAAGGGCCCAAATTAAGTAGTTGGGCTCCTTTGATTCTCTACCTATCTAAGAATCTGCCAAGATTAAGCTGTTTGGACAGATTATTCATTTTCTATATTCTAAAACAGGGAATTGAAACCTAGGGAGACCAAGATTAAGCTGTTTGGACCTCCCTTTAAATGAAAACTTTACAAAAATGGAATAACTCTTCAAAACAAGAATGCAGTAGATGAACTTTGAGTAGCATTCTCTCATGGCCTCTTTTTGGTGAGTGTTAGCAAATATGGAGCATTGCAGCATGAAAAGTATGACATATTTGGCCTGTAAAAATGTCCATCATGAAATACGAGTAACCTGCTGCAGCAGGAGGCTAACACTCGATTTGATATCCTATAGAAATCTCTTCTACAAGTCAACCTGTTCTGATACCATGTAGAAATTTTATTAATAATATGAAACTTATTCAACCGAGATTATCCTGATTATACACTATTGTGGAATACATGCATAATACATAATCTCATCTACGTTGATCATCAATATTGCAGAAGTAGAAACAATTGCATGCGAAGATAGAAGCATCAATCGCACATAACACAATATTTTTCACGGGGAAAGCATCCTCACTAAAAACCCCAAACTATCTTTGTATTATATTGATTGAGATCATGTAACAATACACAGTACAATACTAGCTCCACTGCTACACACAATACAGCATAGATATGAAACAATCGTTGGCTCAAATCACCTCCACAGCTTGCCTGCCTCCACTGTGCAATCCTACATATAGAATACTGAGAATGGTTGATCCATTCACGTGTTTCCCTTGTGTAACACTATGCAATCCTCATTGGCAACTCAATCCCACTGATTGTGCAAATCACATGCACAAATATAGTCACAACTAACAGCTTTCTTTCCCTTTCACTTACCTCTAACACTTGTCTCCACTGAACTGTCCATGCACTGAGTTAACTGATGTATTCTTTAGTTGCTTTATGAGTTAATAATTAGTGAATTAATTAATAACTAATTCACACCACTCAACATTAGTCTATTTGCCAATTAGACTAACTACAACTAGTTCAACTGAGTCAAACTGAACACAACTCCATCAACTTTGATCCAACTCCATAGAACTCAATCACTGAAGTCCTAACTGAAGTCCTCCATGCAATAGCTCAATTTAACCCATAAGAACCACATATTTCCTTATGGCAGCTGCATGTGCCACATCTATAGCTCGAACTGAAGTGTTCCAAGAGAATAAGATAATGTTTAGAGTCCAAATATTATTAAGGGCTAATAATATTCGACTGTTCTATTTTTAGCCTGGCAGTCTAAAAATAGACTTCGCCCATATGTCTAAAAATAGAGGTCCATCTATTTTTACCAACTTGACCAATCATCCACAATAGCATCCTGCAACTCATAGACCATGATCCATATGTCTAAAAATAGACTTTGCACCAAAAATAGCCTGTGGGTCCACTTAGTGAAGGCGACTTCTTTCCACTAAGCTCCATCATCTTGTTGCAATCTCAACAATATTTATCAGTTTCAAACACTATTATTTTCCTTAGTTTTGTTTGTGAATATTGTAGTATGATTTATTAGATATTTTTTGCAGAAAATAAATTGTTAAATTAATTAGCAATTAGAAGAAATAATTCTTGTCATTGCAATAGGATTTTAGTAGATGTAATTTTCACATTTAATAGTGTTTAATTTTATGAAGTTCATTTCATGTATGTTTTTTAAATAGTTCCTTCATTGTACAGACTTAAAATAATTGACATAAAAATTATTCCATCTCCTCAGGTCTTCAAACAAAGGGTAAATTTGCTTGTCCAGTTTGTGGTCCTAAGATGAAATCTCATCATTCAAGAAGTTTAGTAAAGGAGGTGTTTGATGAGTATATGCACTTCCTTTCTAAGAACCATAGGTACCAAAGTACCAAAATCATCTTTTCAATGGGAAAGAAGAGACCATATTAAGACCGTGGATAATGACACCTCGTGCAAGGAAGTTGCAATATAATAGTGTCTCTCAATGTATGGATTGAATTGTCTATGTATCAATATACATTATATGTTTGGATTATTTTATATTTTTATGGAATTTTATTCATTGTACTAATTGAGAGGTTATATTGTTCTTATAATATCTTTAATTATGATTCATGATGTAGGTCATCAAGGCATTAATAACAGGGCACTTCCACAAGTAATGAAAATTTATCCTGAGAAATTCAATAGACTCCCTACCATGATGACATAGAAATTATTCATTTGTTTGATACAATGCACATCAGGAAGAATGTAACAAAGACCTTATGACGAATCTTAGATGGGAGGAGAGATAAACAAAAAATTGTCATGATTTGTAATGGCATTAAGGAGGCCAACAATGAATTGCAAAGTACAACTCAATCAAATAGCAATGGAGACAACCAAAATATAAGTGCCCTTCCATGGTTATTGATAGAGCAGCTAAGTAAGGATGGTAAAGACGTTATTGAAAAATTTAAATTTCCAACTGGATTTTCTTCAAACATAAAGAATATCCTAACAAAGAAAGGTGAATTAGGTGGGGTAAAAACTCATGATTGGCATACATTCATTAAGGTAATTATTTTGGTGTATATATTTATACGTTAGTGAAACATCTTGTTAATTGGTATTTTTTTAAAATTAATTTGGGAAAAACTAATGATCAATCATTATTTTTTTTAATAATATGTTCTACCTGTATCTCTCCCAGAAAACTTTGACAATGATTTCAAACAAGTTATATATGATCTTGGAAAATAAGTGAGGTAAGTGAAGATTTATGTGCAAAGTTTAATTTGTTCAATAAGTTGTTTTGTTGTATATTTTTGATTGCATGTGTTTTATTTGTCATCATGTACTATATAATTTCTTTGTTGAAACCTATGATTTGTTTGCTCCATTTGTAGATGGTTTTCATCTAAATAAATCAATAAAGAAGATATAAAATATTGGAGGAAGCAAATTCCTCATCTAATGTGTGAAATGCAAAATTATCTACCTCCGGCATTTTTCAATGCACAAGAACACTACCTCATACACCAAGTCGAGTAGATTGAAAAGTGTGGACTTGTACACACAAGATCAATGTGGATGGTTGAGAGGAAATTGAAATCAATGAAGAAATTGGTTAGAAAAATAGCACGTCTTGAGAGTTCCATGGTAGATTCATAAATGGTATATCAAACCATGGTTTATATTCATCAATATAGTCATGCAATAGGAAAAAGTATTAATATATTTGTTATAGCTCCAAATCTCACTATTATGGTTTGTGATGCTGCATTCATGGCCTAGGGCAACTCCTCCTTCCAGACCTGGTCCAAAATCCAAAAAACAGTGTTTTATTCCCTGTACGCGACATTGCCCTGAGTTAAACGCGTGTATACGCGGGTTCATATATACCCAACCCATGTATATGTATTAAAACACTTAAAAAATTATAAAACTCCTTACTTTTGGGCGGAGATCGCGAGTTTTACCTGCTGATCACCTGTTAGTGCCCGTGGCCTCAACTGTCCCCAACCAATTCCTAACTAAAAAACTACTTTGGAATTGGTATAAAATGACACCAAAGGGAAGGCCTAAAAGAGGAGAGAGTATAGAGAAAGGTTATTATGCTGAGATTTCCCCCTGATCAGGTCTGAAGACCCTTGTGCATTCTGCACTTCCCCCATTTTGTACAGGAAACCCTTGTTTCCTTGTGATTGGATGTTCATCCCTTTGTTATGACATCTTGGAGTGGAGTATTTGGAAAGGACCTACTAGAGGCTTGAGGCGGACGGATCCAGAAGAGAGGCTGAGCTTTTTGAGCCTACATAGGTGGTTAGCGTGATATTCGCCCTCATTTTTGTACTATTCTATTTGTCTATATAAAGAAAACACGTCTACTGTCCCAATATGCTTCTTTTTCTTTAAAATGTTAATGATGTTCATGTTTGAATTTCATGCTAAAATGAATGATGTCTAAAAGTTTTATAACTAACTCCTTTCTGTGTATAACATAGCAAGGATATTTTCCACATAAATCTGTGTCCACTATTACGTTGCATTCTTGGAATTGTTGTTTTTTGCCAGGACAAAGAGCCGAAGGACGCTGAAGAAGGGTTTGGACCCTTGAGGAACTACCCAAACGTAGGACCTGAGGTACATCCTTCTCACCTTAGAAATAGCTTTTTCTAGCATAATGGCTGTGTGTGTGCATGTTTCTTGGTTTAGACAACTTTCAGTCTGCTAGGGTTCCACCCAAGAGCCTTAGGGGATAAAATCCCACAACAGAACTGGCGACTCTATTGGGGAACAACATTCTTGTTGTTCCTAGTTGGGCGTTTGTCAAGCCTATCAGGGCTCAGTAGCTTGCTGCCTTATTGTTATTGTCTGGTCTGTTTCTGACTTCTGAGTTTTACCAGTTTCTTGAGTCTCTTTTTTATTTTTCTTGAAATATTATATACACGCTGCTTTGTTTAGTTACAGAAGCATATAAACGCTTGTTGTCTGAAGTGAACCCATGTATACGCAGGTTTCCTCAGAAACAGTCGCGTATACACACATTCTACACTGAATGCAGTCGTGTATACCTGGCAACTTTCAGGATTTATAAACTTTTTTGTCTCTGGAGTGTGTCTGGTGCTCTCAGTCAGTTTTAAACAGTCATCTTTGTCAGTATCAGTTCTCTGTCTTACAGCAAGCGTCCTTACTCCGATTTCTCTCTAATTATAAGGAGTTTTGGTCTTGTTTTGTGTTTGCAAGTGTCATCATCTTTTTACTTTAAACACGCAAGATTTCTTTATTGGAATCTTGTCTGCCCTGAATGATTAGACCAGAAAAGATTGTTATTAATCTTTGTGTTTAACTTTGTTTCTTGGTGACTTTTTGTTTGCTTAACGAAATCGATTCTTATGACCAGTTACTTCTTTGTTTCATCAAAGTTGTCATTTGATACTTTCTTGAAACTGTCTTTTTGATCTTTTTTGGTCTGTGTTACCAAAGCTTTCCTTGCTGCCTTCGATTGTCAAAAGGCCCTTTTTGAGCACATTTGTTTTTTGTTGAGTTTTCATTCTTTGTTGGGTGTCAACTTGCAAAAAGTGTTTCTTGCTTGTTGTTTCAATCGTGAAGCGTTAGTTTTTGTTGAGAGCATTTTCAAAAAGACCTTTTTGTTGCTACTTTCAAGTGAAATTTTTGAAAAGTTTTTGTTTTGCTTTCTTGAATTTGCTTTTCATTTAGTTTCCTTTTGCTGAATGAAAGTGTTTTCTGTTATCTTGAGTTTGCTTTTAGTATTTAGACAAATTGTAGTATCTCATATTCCATCTAAATATTGTAAGTGGCAAAAGAAAATTTGATAAACAAAACAACTTTCATTTATTTTTAGAGTTATTTTCGATTCTTGCATCTTCACTATAATTTGCATTAGTTTGCATAGTTAAAGCATTAGCAATTCTTTTGGTTTTTTGCGTATGTGAAGTGTGTTACAAGAAAAGAAAAGAAAAACTTTTTGCTTTCTAAGTGTTTCCTACAACCCATGTAGAATACTCTTTTCATCGAAAGAAAAATGATTGCATTCATGTAGTTACTTTTTCTTTGATTTTTGGTTGAGTCATTCACACATCATCAAGTTTCACTTCCATCATCACCTGACTTAAAGAACAACCCTTAAAATCAAGCGCTAATTAAAATAAACTAGAACTTTTTCTTTTAAGTTAAATACACCAACAAGTTTTAGGATTTTAGGGCCTTGGATTAGGCGAGTGGAGAGTTAACTCTCCAAGGCCATTTTAAACTGTCAAACATAGGAGTCTGAATAGAGAGTGCAAATCCAATAGCGTTAGGAAGACCAGGAAAGCTCCGGATCTGGGAGTTAAGCACGAGGGTCTGTGAAGACAGGGAAGAGAGATACCCCCTCTCCTACTTGTTCCGAACTTACCTCAAGACTGTTCCGCCTGGCTTCTGCGACGAGTTTGTATCCTTAGTTGTCACTCCTAGGGAACTACATAGGTGGCTGCAGAGGGGAATCCCGTGGCACCTGAGGTCGATGTTGTATCACTCTCAACAGCACTACTGGAGGGCACCCTTGTGAAGCTTGGGGGCTTGCACCGGCACGGACTGTTGTTAGGAGGTCAGTGTAACTTCCTCTGTTACCTTCGCTGATAGGGCTGGGCCGTAATTATCCCAGACTATCTTCGGAAGGCCCCTTACTCCACTTTCTTGTATTTTGGTGTCTGGTCCTCATCACTGGAGTGGAAATAGTTGGAAGTTGTTTGACTGGCTGATTTCTTTTAGGGACTTTATAGTGAGTGCTCTTTGCTCCTTGTATATAGTTGGCTTCAGGTATTTTTGTCTAGTCACTTTTGGATTTGATATTCTGAGTGACTGACTTACCACTCTGTCGATCTTGAAGGACTTTTGGTCATTCTTTCAAAAGTTGTGGAGTCGCCTCCTCAAGGGCAAAAGTTCTTGATTGTGTGTTTATATTCCTTGAAAAGTCATTTCTACATTCCCGTAAGGGAAGGGTCTGTGAATCAGTTAGATATGGCCAATATTCTTGTGGAAACCAACCAAGGTACCCTTCCAAAAGGGGATCCTTGTGCTTTTCCTTTCTTTGGAAATGTTGGTACTCCCTTGATGGCCACGTTGAATATTCCTGGGTTGAATGTTGGACTGCCCGTTTGGCTGTGGTCCACTCCGAATATTCCGAATGCTCTTGAAGCCTCTCAGTTGAATGCTTTATTTCAAGGGCATCACATGGGTGCTAATTGTTCATCTTCTTTCAAAGAGAAATCTAGGATTCCTTCGTCTCCTCCATCTTGTAACAAGAAATCTAAAAAGAGGAGAAAGAGGAAGTCAAAGAAGAAGAATGATTCTAGCCCTGCATCTTCAACCTCTGCTAGTCATGTTGGAGATAGGCCTTCAGCCGCTGCTAGTCATGCTAGGGCCACAATTCTAGTCACTGCAAGTCACACTAGCACTTCATCTTCAACCTCTGCTATTCATGTTGGAGATGGGCCTTCAGCCGCTGCTAGTCATGCTAGGGGCACAAGTCTAGTCACTACAAGTCACACTAGCACTTCATCTTCAACCTCTGCTAGTCATGTTGGAGATGGGCCTTCAACCGCTGCTAGTCATGCTAGGGGCACAAGTCTAGTCACTGCAAGTCATACTAGCACTCCATCCTCAACCTCTGCTAGTCATGTTGGAGATGAGCCTTCAGCCACTGCTAGTCATGCTGGGGGCACAAGTCTAGTCACTGCAAGTCATACTAGCAAAGAGTCACCGACCTCTGCAAGTCATGTTCGGGACTCTCCGCAAACCACTGCTAGTCATTTTGGTAGAAGGGAGGTTGATAAGAAACCTAGATGTAGAAGTTTTAAACCTAAGTTCCCTTGTAAGATATGCAAGGGAGACCATCTTACTCATTTATGCCCTAGTAGTCCAAAGGTTCAAAGGATATGGTTCGAGTCTGAAAGTACTTCTACTCCTACATTTGATTTGGTTTCTCATCAATCCCATCAACCATTAGTTGATAATGTGGTGGCGCCAGTGCAATCTCTAACCGATTACACTCCTCTTTTGGGGGCTGAAGCACCTAACAAAAGAGTCTGCTTAATTTCTAGTACAGAGTCTTATAGTATAGGGGGCATTCCGGTTTCTTCGAATGTTCCCCCCCCCCAAGTTCTAAGAGTGTTTCCTTTGATTGGGATAGTCTTGTCGAGCCTCGTCTTCCTTCCGCTGTACCTTTTCAAATAAAGGTCAGAGTTAATTCCACAAATGTCTATCGATGTATGGTGGATGAAGGATCCTCTGCAAGTATTATATCCTCTTTGACTTGGAAAGCTTTGGGTTCCCCAAAGTTGTTGACAGCTCAGAGTCAGTTGTTAGCCTATGACAGAAGACCTGGTGAATCTATGGGTGTTCTTCCTCAATTGCCTATCACTTTAGGTGGGAAGACTATCTTAATCGATATGATGGTGGTTGATAGCCCTTTAGACTTTAATATGCTACTTGGGCGTGATTATGTCTATGCTATGAATGCTGTGGTGTCTTCACTTTTTCGAGTAATGTGCTTTCCTTATAATGGGAATATTGTCACTATTGATCAGCTTGCATCTGATAATCACCATCCTAATTTGACTTTATGTTAGAAAATTATATATTACGGAGCAATGGAACACATAAAATATTGCAGAAATATAAACACAGAAAACACACAAAACAAGAGAGACACAGATATACGTGGTTCACCCAGTTTGGGCTATGTCCACCTCAAACAGCCAATCCTTCATTTCTATTATCTAGCAAAATGAAGAGACACAACCTACAGCAAAGCCGCTGTAATATCCTCTATTTTCTCTCACAGTCTCACCTCTCTGTTTTCGCTCACACACAGAATACACCTCTATCTCACAGCCTCAAATACAATGCCCTCATACAAAGAGAGGGGTTGCCTTCTAGGGCAAAAAACCCTAAACTAAACATAAGTTCTACCGTCAGATCATCCGCCTAATGAACGGCCCAGATTGACTAGAAATTACTATACTTTTACAAGGCAATTTTACATCTGTTTTTAGCTTCGGGGGCACTGCCCCCGAGCCCCCGCCGGGGGACCGCTGGCCCCCGGACTCCCGCAGGGGGGACAAGTCCCTCCCGCACCCCCCCGCATGGAGGGGTGTACAAAACTTTCTGGGGTATACATCCGGCTGAAACAAAGACCTCTGAACAATCATGCTCCACACACAACACTTTACTACAGAATGCCCCTTGGTTTGTTCCAAGTGTTCAAGTAGACTCTATCCCGCCACGGGTCAATTATGTGGCATTGAATCCTCAATGTTCAATCACTTCTAAGAATGATCCTTTGAATTATTACTCTCCTTCTTGGGACTTGGTCCCGGCAGTTGATCGAGAGATTCTTCCTATAGGGACATGGGACCCCTTAATTCCCTTTGTTGATCCTTGTAGTTCTCATGAT
>APFE031417797.1:0-14244 GCA_000404065.3 Pinus taeda | reverse complement strand
TTATAGCGCAAATACCACGATGCCCTGTTTGGAGCAGCAAAACCCTAGAATCTAAAGCTCTGATACCAAAGGTTATGAAACCAACTCACAAAATATAGAAAAGATAGATCAACGCCTTAGAATTCAGCCTCTTCGAGGGGGAAACCTCCTTTACATTACATAAATTAACGATTCTTGGATGATCCAAATGAAAATACCTCCTTTCTATATATAGGAGTCTAAGGGGTCATAATATAATTAGAGCCGACATAATAATAATAATTTAAGGGCATAATAATAACAATAGTGAGCTTCTATGGGGCACAATAGTAACAATATGGGCACTACATGGGTATATAAACATAATAAGGGGGTTGTACTAATAATAATAAGGGGTTACACTAGTAGTATAGGGGCCTAACAGATGCAATAAACAAAACATAATAGACAACATATAACACAACAAATTTAATAAGGAGTTCACCCAATACTCCTGGGCTAAATTTCTCAGTCCAGACTTCAGTGGTGGCCTCTCTATTATGTCTTCAAGCAGAGTTTTTACAATAGTATGAGCTCAGTTTGAGACTCAATACACAACAGATAGAACAATAAGAGTTTACTTGAAGCTCCCAAGCCTTCTATGAGTACACAGACTCTCTGAATCACTCTCTGTCTCGACACTACCCCCTCTATATTATGTTTGCTATGGCTTTAAAGCCAATCTTGGTCGCCCGTTAATTTCTCCTTCTCGGCTTTCTACCTCTCAGGTCTCTGTCCGCTTGAATCCCTCTTCCAGCATTACACAATCATGGAATAATGCCTAAAGGGGAGGTGGCCACCTATTCGCAACGTAAGAGTGCCTCAACCCTTGAAATCCTTTAGAATCCCGAACGCGGACGTTTTATAGTTAACACAGGAAAATGTATTCATAACTATGAAATGCTGCCAAAACACAATTCATTTCGGACTTCAAAAGTCCTTAAACATGGTCTATTCCCCTATCAGGTCTGTCCATAATCACTATCGCAAGTCTCTTTGGCCGTGCTCCAAGGTTCCCCTTTGCATTTTTGAAATATGTTAAAAATCATGAAAATGCATTAAAATGGCCTTTCTCTTGACTTGAAACAATATATAATAGCCTTAAGGTACCCTTTCGGGTCCAACTTATCTCATCGGTGCTTCACCCTTCGCATTTTTTTTAATAACCGAAAACTACGAAAATGCATTAAACTGGCTTTTTTGTGGATCTCAAATCTTATAAAATGATATTGATAAACCCATTGGCTCTAGTTCATCGTATTGCACCTAATGTTTTCTCTTATTGCAATATCGCTATGCGATTAATCACAATCACTCATTGCAATAACATTTAGGCCATTATAAGTGCTCCTGCAATCTCCCATAGCGATCCTGCTATTCAATAAGGGTTGTCGATCTGCACGCTTGATGGACGATCCTAATTAACTCCACCAATCGTTGTTGTCATACATATATGCTAAGCACTGATACTGTCTGCCTATCTTGATTGCGATTTTCCATCAAATCTGGACCGTTGATCGGCCAGATCTGACGGCTACTATGCATCCATTGTTCCACGCCTCCCATACTCTGTTTTTTTCACGGTTTTCTCTCGTTTTTACCTCCTGATAGTGTTTTTCAGCCATTCTAAGGGTTCTTGGCATGCGATTGTTTTGATCTTTGTCGTGATTTTTTGAGTTTTCAAGACTTAGAGAGTGTTCTTGGATCCATTTGGATCTCGCCTTCCAACTGAAAAAGGCTTTTCAACCACCAAAAGTTGGTTTTCAAGCATTGTTTAAGTGAGGGTACAGCTGCCTCACTTTCCCAACCTCTATCCATTTTGCACTACTGGGTTTTGAACCTTTGAGTCCAATTCTTAGGTACTCAACATCCCCTTTGCATGTAGTTGTCACCTTCCTGTCTAGAATTGTATCTTCCTGCAACTCATTGAGATATTCAGGCAACAGATCATCAATAGAAGGCAATTGAATTTGCTCTTTGGGATCTTCAATTAATGAAGGTTCAAATAGTCTTAAATTTTCTACATTTACTACTGAATAGATGTGCATGCATGCTGGCAAGCCAAGGCGGAAGGCATTCTCACTAATCTCGAGTACCTTAAAAGGCCCATACTTTATTAGCTTCAGTTTCTTTCCTTCACCTTGCATTCTATCTTTGCTGATATACAGCTAGACTTGATCACCAACTTGGAAGCTATGCTCCACCCGATGTTTATCATGCCTTGCCTTATACTTGGTTTGGCTCTTTTCCATCTGTTCCTGCATTTCCTGGTGAATTTCTTGGATCTGTTCGATGAACGTGGTTGCTTTATCCACATCACTGTGTCCAACTGCTATGTCTTTTTCAAAGACAAAATCCAAGGGAGACCTTGGTATAAAATCAAAACAGGTCTCAAAAGGAGATCTTTGTGTAGAAGAATGTTTAGCATGGTTGTAAGCATGTTGCACATAACATAAATGTTCATCCCAAATCTTGGGATGCTTGCTACAATAACCCCTGAGCAACTGGATCACTACCCAGTTGACTACCTTTGTTTGGCCATCTGTTTGTGGGTGACAGGCTGTGCTCTTCTTTAATCTAGTGTCCATCAATTCCCACAGACTTGACAAAAACTTCCCAACAAATCGAGAGTCTCGATCAAATACTATGGAAGTGGGTAACCCAAAATGCACCCAGACATGTTGAAAGAACAACTTCACTGTCTGTTCAACTGTAATCTACTTATTACAAGGTATTAAAATACACATTTTGCTGAACCTATCCACAATAACATATAAATAGTCATGTCCCTTTCTAGATTTTGGCAATCCCCCAACAAAGTCCATGGAAACACTTTCCCAAGGATGAGAAGGGACTAGTAGTGGAGTGTACAAGCCTAGTTTTCTATTGCTAGCCTTACTTTTAGCACACATGGTACACCCTCTTACATATCTAGAAACTATTTCATCCATTCTTGGCCAATAACAGTATCTTTGCAACTTTGCAACTGTCTTACTTATACCAAAATGACCTGATATCAGAGAAGTATGTGCTTCCCTAATTATGTTGACTCTTTCAGTTTCTGGAATGCATAGCTTTCCCAAATGATACAAGAGTTGGTATTTAACATAGTAATCCAATTCTTCTACCTTTTTGCCATTACTTAAAGCTGCATATACATCTTTAAAGTCTATATCTTGAGCATATTATTCAATGTAGCATTCATGCATTACTGAGTTATGCTTAAGTATAACAGATGCATTTATGATTGGTCTTGACAACATATCTGCAACTTTATTGTGTATGCCCTTTTTATATTTGATGACTAAATGAAACTGTTGTAGGAAACCCATCCACCACACAACTGAAGTTTCTGATGATCAGTATTTATAATTGTTTCTTTTCCCATTAAGTAATGTTTCCACTTTTTCACACTCTGGACTAATGCATACAATTCTTTATCATATGTAGGATAATTGACTACTATAGAATTAAAAGTCTCAGAATGGTAGCATATGGGTTTACCATGTTGCATCAACACTGCTCCCATGGCATAGTCACTGACATTGGTTTCGATCTCAAATGGTTGTTGAAGGTTTGGCAATGCTAGTACTAGTGTTGTATTAATTTTTTTCTTTCAAGGTGTCAAAGGCTTTTTGTTGTTTTCCTCCCCACTAAAACAACTTGTTCAATCCTATTAAAGCATGTAAGGGAGCTGCAATTAGGGAAAAGTTAGCAATAAACTTTCTTCAATACTATGCTACTCCTAGGAAGCTTCTAACTTCTGTAGCAGATTTGGGTTTAGGCCAGTTTACAATGACTGCAACCTTAGAGGGATCTATCTTCAATTCACCACCTCCTACAATATGACCCAAATAATTCAAAGATGTCTTACCAAATTCACATTTTGATAATTTAACATAGAGATTTTCTTTCTTCAAAACATCTAGAGTTTGCTTTACATGCTTCAAATGTTATTCCTATGTTTTACTAAAAAAAATAACGTCATCAAAATATACAATTACACAATCATCAATAAAAGGCCTGAGTACATTATTCATAACTCTCATGAAAGTGGCAGGAGCATTAGTTAAGCCAAAAGGCATAACTAGACATTCATATAGCCCTTGCTTTGTTTTGAAAGTAGTCTTCCATGCATCTTGCTCTGCTACTTTGACCTGATGGTAACCACTACGCAAGTCCAACTTGGAAAAGTAAACAACTCCTTTCAGCTGATCCAATAGATCATCAATGCAAGGAAGGGGATAATGATTCTTGATCATTATTTTATTTAGTGCTTTGTAATCAATGCACATCCTCCACGAACCATCTTTCTTCCTCACCAACACGATTGGACATCTGCATGGTGATGTACTTGGTCATATGAACCCTTTCTCGAGCAGCTCTTGTACCTACTTCTTGATCTCTGCATTCTCTAAAGAGGATAACCTGTACATTCCGATGTTAGGCAATGGAGCATCTTGCTGCAAATTAATATCGTGTACAATTTCCCTTTTGGGTGGCAGACCTTTAGGTTCTTGAAATAGGATATCATATTTTGAAACAACTTTTTCTAAATCAGCTTATTGTTTAGCATCACAGCCTTCAAATACATTGGTTTTATCAGGTTTCTTTTCCTTTACAACCATCAGTAAAAATTGCTTGCATGAATTTACAATTCTTTTCATCTGCCCTGAGTTTATGAGAGTATAATTATTCTTGAGTTTATGAGCTCTTACAATATATTCGATTCTATCTTTAACGAGTTGATACTTATTTTCATATCTATAGAAAATGGCTTTTCTATCATACAAGTAAGGACTTCCTAAAACAATTCCACATATATCCAAAGGAACGATCTCTAACTCAACCTCATCTACAAATGTTGACCCAAAAGAAAACCTAAGTTTACATTGTCTAGTCACTTGTAGCTTTGGTTTATCACATACCCAACCTAATGGATATGTCTTCTTGTGAGGTGTGGTCAGTAATCCTAGCTTCTTTACAATTTCTTCAGAAATTAGGTTTACTTGTGAGCCACTATCAAACAAAATATCAATCTTTTGATGCTTGGAAATAACTCTAATATGAAAAAGCTCATGTCTTTTCCTCTCATTTTCTTCACTATCAATAGTTTGTGCAGAATTACAAGTAGATGCTTCAGAATTTTTACCTTTTATACCAGTAGTTGCAATTGTTGTTTCATCACCTGAGTCTGAACCCAAATCTTTCTGTATAGTAGCAACAATCTTCTTCTCCTTGCCATCGAACTTCTTGGGTTTCAGCTCTGGATGCAAAGACCAACAATGTTCATTATCATGTCCATCCTTCTTGCAGCGAGTGTATGAAGGTTTAGCCTTCTGTACAGCATTTGCCTTCCTTTCTTTCCATTTATGCTTCCTCTTCTCCTTTCTCTTGCTTGCAGTGGGTTTTAATGATCCCCCAATCTCTGGGTTCACATTCTTGCCTTTAGCCTCTAGATGGGTAGCCTAAACAGATACCTCATCTATGCTAGTAGGGTTAAACATGAAAATGGTGTGCCTCAAATAGCTGAGTAGATCACCTATATACTTCAGCAAGTTTCAGGAGAGTCTAAAGAAATGCCTAGAATCAAAGCTCTTTTCTAAATTCTTGGGTGTATCTTTGTACACTTTGCCCCTTTAGTTGGTGAAGAGTTTTTCAACTCATCATAGCTTGCTGAATATAAGCTAGTGGATAGAATTGTTTTTTAATTGCAGAAACAAATTCACTCCAGACAAAAAGAATTTTACCATGCTTCTTCAAGTTAGCTTGTGTCCTGCCTTCCCACCATACCAAGGCAGTTCCTCCAAGGCATAGGCTGGCCAACGGAATTTTACTTCCATCTGAATCAATGCTCTGCACCCTATAATACACATCAATCTGTCTAATCCAGTTATCTAGCTTCTGTGCATTTAATTCTCCATCATATATTGGCAAATAAAATTTAACATCTAATTTAATCAGAGATTTTTTCTTATTTTTATTTTTAGCATTGTCAGGAGGTGTGGACAGAGGAGCCTCTTTTCCTTTCCCTTTGCCTTCAGAATGGACATCTATAAGAGATTCTTCTATTCCTTTGTCTTGTTTGGAGGTTGAAGATCCTTCAATTTGACCTTTCTTAAATTCGCGATACATTTCTTCTACCATGGCTCTCATGGTCATGAAAATGTCCATGAACTGAGAGTCTGATTCCAAGGGATTTTCTTCTGCCATTTCCCTCCTAGGATAGACTCTACCAATTTCTGGGTTATCTTCAACCAGTTCTCCTTTACCTAATTTGAGCTTTGACCTAGTTATCATTCACCAATCCAACACAAGCTTGTCTAACATTAGTAAACCTAAAGCTCTGATACCACTTGATCTGATAATGTGATCTAAGACAATTAATAAGGTTTTACAGACTCATGTGCATGGATTTGTCTATGTTATTTTATGCAATGGATCGATAAGATTGCGAAACACATAGATAATGAAGCAATAAAAAAAACATATTAGACAACACATAACATAGCAAATTTAATAAGGAGTTCACCCAATACTCCTAGGCTACATCTCCTGGTCCAACCTTCAGTGGTGGCCTCTCTATAATGTCTTCAAGCAGATTTTTTACAATAGTATGAGCTCAATTTGAGACTCAATACACAACATATTGAATAGTAAGAGTTTGCTTGAACCTCCCAATCCTTCTCTGAGTACACAAACTCTCTGAATCACTCTTTGTCTATGTCTTAACTCTGTCTCGGCACTGCCCCCTCTGTCTTATGTTTCCTATGGCTTTAAAGTTCATCTGGGTTGCCCGTTTGTTTCTCCTTCTTGGATTTCTGCCTCTCGAGCCTATGTTCGCTTGAATCCCTCTTCTAGCATTACACAATCATGGTATAATGCCTAAAGGGGAGAGTGCCTCGACCCTTGAAATCCTTTAGAATCTCGAACGCATTTGTTTTCTGCTTAACACGGGAAAATGCATTCATAACTGTTAAATGCCACCAAAACACAATTCATTTTGGACTTCAAAAGTCCTTAAACATGGTTTATTCCCCTAACGGGTATGTCCCCAATCGCTATCACAAGTCGCTTTGGCCTCGCTCCAAGGTTCCCCTTTGCATTTTTGAAATATGTTAAAAATCGTGAAAATGCATTAAAATGGACTTTCTCTGAACTTGAAATAATATATAATAGCCTAAAGGGACCCTTTCGAGTCTGGCTTATCGCATCGGTGCTTCACACTTCGCATTTCGTTTAATAACCGAAAACTACGAAAATGCATTAAAACTGGCTTTTTTGTGGATCTCAAATCTTATAAAATGATACTGATAAACCCGTTAGGTTTGGTCCATCAGATCGCACCTAAAGTTTTATCCAATTACGATATCATGATGCGATTAATCGTAATCGCCCATCGCAAAAACCCCCTGGCCGTTGTAAGCGCTCCTGCAATATTCGATAGCGACCTTGCGATTCAATAAGGGTTGTCGATCTGCACACTTGATCGACAGTCCTAATTAACTCTGCCAATCGTCATCGCCATACATATATGTTAAGCGCCGATATTGTCTGCCTATCCCGATTGCGATTGCCAATCAGATCTAGATCGTTGATCAACCAGATCAACGGCTACTATGCATCCATTGTTCCACGCCTCCCATACTCTATTTTTTTTCATGGTTTTCTCTGGTTTTTACCTCCCAATAGTGCTTTTCAGCCATTCTAAGGGCTCTTCGCATGCGATTGTTTTGATCTTTGTCATGATTTTTCGAGTTTTCAAGACTTAGAGAGTGTTCTTGTATCCATTTGGATCAAAAACCTAAGTATATATAGGGTCTCGGTTATATCTCTATGTATCCATATGTAACAGTTAGTTTTGATACCACATTTCAGATGTCCTATTCTTGATACTACACATTTGATGCTACACCAGGTCTGCTAAATCTATATGATGTTGTAAGTTCATGTTATTTGTCATGTCATAGTTGATAGAATAGACTTTGTTGTTCTACTTAGAACTTGGTTCATCACAAGTCTAGGGTTTGTCATCAGTTTCTATTGTATATATCTTTAGGTTAGTTTTGGATATAGTCTTGCATAGAGTTTAAGCCTATATCAAGAGTGGGAGTCTTTGTCTGTTGCTGCAACAAGTCAACAACAAAAGTGAGAAGAACATTTCAGGTATGCATTGTAATTTTAATTTGTATTTATTCATTATTATGTACTTACATGTGTTTTGTAGGCAGAGGTAAGTTGAAGGGTATTTTGTTTTTCCTTTTGAGATTGGGTTTCGCTAGGAAAATTTGCATGCAGGTAGAAGAAGATGCAAGGACAACATCAAGTGAGCATTCAAGAGATGAAGTATCAACTAAAAGGAAGCATTGTAGCAGGACATCCTTTGAAGACATGATAGCCATCCCTATATTGTGAAGAAGTGTCAAGGCCAAGGGTCATCATTGTAAAGTTGTAAAAGAGTCATTTGTAAAAGTGTCATCATTGGAAGAGTCATTATTGTAAAAGAATCAATCTGCCTAGAGTCGAAAAGGAATTGTTGGGAGGTATATGAGTCTTTGTTGGGATGATGTCATGCTTGGGTTGCAGGTCACAGTGTGATTGGGTGTTCAATAAAAATCATTGTAAATCATCTTGTATCGTGGATCATTATCCCTGGTACGGGAATCCACACTCTTGTCTCATTTCAGTCACTATAGGGTGGAAGGGAGGTGCTAGGTAGGTGCATGAAGTCACCTACAAGTTGGATCCTATGAACACTTCAGGGTGTTAGATTGGTCTAGGGTGTTGGGGCATCCATTCAATTGATTACTAAAGAAACCAGGGTGTTGGGGCATCCTTCAAGTGGGAGTTGGATAAGAATGTTTTTATAGAATTCTAGGAAGTTGTTGCTTTCATTTCAGTTGGGGCTGAAGATTAAAGAATTTATTAGAAAAGCGTTCAGTGGTTTTTGACCTGGAGGGGGTTTTCCACCTAAATTTTTTGTGCCTCTTATGTTATTTTATTTACTATTATTACTGCATAAATATTAATAATAATTGAATATTAACTAATGCTCTGAAAGGATTTAAATGTGCTAATTGCTAAGGAATACTGATCCACCCCCCCGCCCCTAGTGTTTTCCAACAATTGGTATCAGAACTTGGTTCCTTCAATAGAAGTCTAACAGCTGGAAGGAGATCATGGAGTATACTAAGAATAGAGTTCCTTTGTTCAATGGAAATAACTATGCACTTTGGAGTAGAACAATGCAGGTTCATTTGCTGGCGCAAGGATACGACGTATGGGAAATCATTGACAAAGGCTTCACACTAACCCAGGATGAACAAGGTATGAAAAATATGGTATATGATGAAAGGCTAAAGATCTTATTATCATTTGGCTTATCGAATTTGTTTATCTTAAGGTATTTAATTACAAAACTACTAAATAGGTATGGGGCAAGCTTGAAAATATATATGTAGGTGATTCAAAGGTGAAAGAAGCAAAACTTCAAATTTTTAGGGAAAAATTTGAGAAACTCAAAATGAGGGAAGATGAAGATATTGCTGCGTACTTTCAATGTGTTGATGAAACAAAAAACACATTGGAAGCTTTGGGAGAACCTGTTGAAATGAACATTGTTTTCCGAAAGATCCTCAGAACCTTGCCAGCAAGATTTAACCCTAAGGTATCTATCTTGGAAGATAGATCGAATCTGATCAATCTCAACATAGATGAATCGCATGGAATTATTATGGCATATGAAATGATGATTGAAGAAGAGGATGGCCCATCTCACTTAGAAACAAAAATTTCTGCATCCAAGAAGAATAGTAAGGACAAGTAGACTTCGAAAGAAAAAACTTGCAATTGTAAGGATGAGGAAAAGGAAGAAGATAAATAAGAATTATCAGATAGAGAGTTTTCCTATTTCACTCGGAAAATGAGAACAGGTATGGGAAAATTCAAAGGTAAACTTACATTAATATGTTTTGATTGTGGTGAGGTTGGGAATTTTGCAGCCAATTGTCCTCACAAAAATGAGGTTGTTACGAAAGGAAAGAAAATTCCTAGGAAGTTCAACAAGCAAGGAAAGAAGAAATTGTTTAAGAAAAGTTTATTCTCCAAAGAAGATAGCCCCTCATCCAAAGAAGAGAGTGATAATGAAGAAGAATTCAATGGAAGAGTATTGTTTATGGCCAAGCACAATAAGCAAGAGGCACTTGACGAAGAAGAAGAAATGACTGAGTTTGAATTTCAAAACGAAGTGATCAGGGTTACCAAAGAGCTAAAGGTAGAGAAGAAGCACATCAACATTCTTGAAGACGAATTAAAGACTGAAAGGGAACAATTCCTAAATCTTAAAATCAAGGTTGAAGAATACAAATGAATTGAATAATCACTTAGGAAAGAATTAAAGGAAAGCAACAAGGAAAGAGAAGCATTGGAAGCTGAAATCGTTTCATTACGAAAGGAAGTAAAAAATGGAAAAACTCTTCAAAACTACGCCAACAACTCAAAGAATTTGGATGAACTCATTAACAACGAATGATCATGCTGCGACAAGACTAGCCTTGGTTACAAAGAAAAATGCGAAAAGTTATCAAGTCCTTCTATGACAACTAAAGAAGATGGATAAGCAAAATCTACCAAGCAGGGAGAACTCCCAGCTAGATCGAGAGATCAAGACTCACAGGAAGAACCTTGGAAGACAATTCCTTGAAGAAGATTTCCTCCCAAGTATCAACCTATTATTTACGATCATTTTTATTCATGTGAAAGGTTTGGACATAGAGTTGCAGAATGTCACATGTATGTTTGGAATGAATATAATTCCAAGGGATCTCTCAGAAATGGATATTCCAGAATGATAAAAATCAGAGTTTATTAACTAAATGACTCTGCATGTGAGATACCTGGAGAGTGTATAAACACTCATACACACAATACTATTACATTACGTACTATTAGATCAAGAGAACAACCTAGTAATATATGCTTTCACACAATCAACGTGGTTTCAACCACTCCCTAGATAGTAGGACCTGAGACCTAATCTTAGAGTCTCAATCCTATCCTTAACTAACTCTATCTTTCTCCATTAATTCTAAAACTACGCCTTAATGGAGAAAGGGCAATAAACAATAACATACGCCTGCTGGTCTTAGTCTCAGGTAGGATTACAATGGTAAAAAACTTTTTTGTCTTCTTGCAGCAGAGCCCATACTTGTTCATTTGTGGATGAAGCTTCATCTTCACTTTCTTTGCCATGAGGTAGTATTGTGTCTTCACCTCATTTCTTCCCCTATGAAGGAAAGCTTGAATTCTTATTCTTCCCCTTCTCAGAGTTATGGCAGGCTAAACAGGAGAATTTTCCTTCTCACTAATTCCGGTGTCAACAAGTTGAACAACAGCAATGATGTCTTCACCATTCGTTAATGCAACTTCTGTATTGACTTCATAAAGACATGGTGTTTCAAGCCATGCTTCAAGAAACTTCAATTCTTCTTCAAACTTCATTTCTTTTTCTTGCCTCCCAATATCTGCACAAAAAACAATGTTAGATTTATAAAGAGGACCACATTTTCTTTTGTTTTCCTACTCCTTCAGGAGAGCTTTCATTTCTCCATCTCTCCTTACTTCATCCCTTTATGACAAGTTATGCCTTCAACCTCTTCACTCAGTTCTATTGCAATAATGTTCTGCATTTGATTTGTATGTGAGGATAGGCCTTCCTCCTCACCAAACAGTAATTCATCAATAAGATGTTTTTCAATCATCAAATTGATCCACTCATCATGAGGTATATAAGTCTCATAAAACTTTCTTTCTACATCTGGAAAACTTTCAGGTTCTACAATAATGGATGTGTTTTCATCATCACAAGAATCAGTTACAAACACACATTCATCACCCATCATTGCATCTTCAGTTTCACAATCAAATATGGGAATATCTTTAGCATAATTTCCCTCATTCAAATAGTATTTCATTTCTCAGAACCTCCCATAAGAATCTTGCACTAAGAATCTCTCCATATTCATATATTATGCTGAGTATGATGTTGTCATCTACTGCAGATGTTATAAGACTTAATACTAATGCATCTCCACTATCATTAATAACATTTTCAACATAATCCAGTAAATTTACCTTCCATAGTACTGTTTTCATTTCATTTTCCCATATTTCATAATTCATACCTGAAAAAGATGGTAAATTTGGCATTAACCATTTAATAATCTCACCAAATTCCAAATTTGCATCTTGATCAGCAGCTGGTCCATCACCGTCAACCTGAAACACAACACAAAATTCAACAAAACAATATTTTGCAAGTCTCCTTTGATGCTTTCTCCTAAACTTTCTTCGAGACTCTTTCAAGTTACTTTGAAGACCCATTTTCTCCTATTTTCTCCTGCACACAAGAATACTTCGAGGCATTTCATTGGGCTGAGGAGGACCCATGGAGATATTTCTACAGTTTCTCCAAACCTAATGAACTAGTCAGATTCACTATGGAGTGGTTAGCGAAGCAGTGTGAAGTAGCATTACAAAGAGCACCAATAGTAGCAGCAGTAGAAGCAGTGGCAGCAGAGCCTAGCATGCCAGTGCATGAAAAAGGGAACAGGAAGATTGTCGATCGCATGGAGGAGGAGAAAAGCTGCAAGTTTCGAGCAGATCCACTTCTAGAGAAAGCAGTTATGGCTATAGAGGCAAAGAGGCAGTAGCGTGACAAGCGAATCGCGCCAAGGCAGAAGGATAAGAAGAGAATGGAAGAAGCAGAGAAGGAGTTGCATGAGCTGAGAGAGAAACTTCGAAAGGAACAAGAACTGTGCAAACAAGAGAGGGAATTGTAACAGCAGTAGATACAACAGGGGGCACATCACGTGCAAACAGACGAAGCAGCGCCTGTAAAAGTAGTTCATTCATCTAAATAGTTGGCATCAAGCGAACAGGGTGAACGATCGTAGGGGCAAGACTTTGCTCATGAGATAGAACATGCACTTCAACAGTTGGATGCAAACATGGAGCAGTAGGAGTTGGAATAGGATACCGACCTCATGCCTCACCACAAAGTGGTCGACTCACCCACTTCAATGCATCTAGAAGAAGAGCAAGTCTCGAATGACCAGGGAGGAACTGAGATCCTTGGTGATCAGCTGAAAGAAGAGACGCACAACATCTCGTTTGGTGAATCCCAACATAGAGTTGTGCAGTCTCGCAGAGTGTCAACTCTGGAGGATCAAACATCCCCTGTGCAAGTTGAAGAACGAGTGATTGTTACTAATGTGTGAAAGCATCTGATGCTTTGGCCGATGCAACCAGAGTCTATGCCGAAGCCACTAGCTCAAGTGTTCATTTTCTTATAGCTGAGAATGAGTGAATGGAAATGGAAATACAAGAGGTCAAGCAAGGAGAAGACTTGGTGACAATGTTCTCCCGAGCTAAATTGAAGAAGGAAATACTAGATGAGGTATTGTCCCTTGACATATTTATGTGATCATTATACTCCATGTTTGGTACCGTGCACAAGGCGGTCGTCCATCTCAACGAATGGTAACAGTGATGTGCTAAGAGAGCATGCATCTTGATGAACATATATGTTGTTTTTGATGACATGCAAACATGGACGATGAAGTAAAAGGGAACCCCTCTTCACTTGCCAAAGATGATGAGGCCAAATGCGGTCAAGTTGAAAGCACATATCTGGAGTCAGATCTGGAAATATGAGGACCTCCCGCATCTCATCACTAGCATACAGGCTTCCCATGCATTAGTATTCAAGAGCATGGATGTTGTGGTGCACACACATGCGATCCCATCACTTGGGACTCTCACCCAGGCGAAGACTAAGAAGCAGGTTTGACTAGAGCTTGACTTATACTTCGATGAGTTGATGCACATCGCCACAAGCTTGGACTTGCCTATAAGTGCAGACATCATGCACAAGTATGTTACTGGTCCAGCCACATTAAAGACAATGATGTGCATGATTTCAGATGAGTTGGGTAGAGGATCTCGAGCAGTGTACCCGGATGCTATGGAGGTGAAGGTCAGGTTTTAGACAGATGTCACCACAGAACACACGGACACTATCAGAGACTATAGATCTTGGCATCAATATTTTACTGTTGATCAGCATGAGGATGTTGAGTAGTTGGACTTCTATAGTTGTCTAAGTGAGAGTGATGTCTAGTTTGGCTTGCTCAAGCCATTGTGTTCACATGGGTACATGTGCATTGT
>APFE031417796.1:0-33218 GCA_000404065.3 Pinus taeda | reverse complement strand
AAATGAAGGAAAATAATGGAAAATTAAAGAAAATAGAGGCCTCATTCATAAAAGGGCTTCTAAGGATCACTTCGTAACCTTTTGTTAGTTTAGCTTTGGAGCTCTCTCATTATTCTATCTCTCTCTCTCTCTCTCTCTCTCTCATACTCTTTGACACCTAGATTTTTCTTGGAGCACTTTGGTATTGGAGAAATAAATGCAAAAGGCAAGAGGAAGCAAAGATCAAGTATGAAAAGCCACGATCAAGAAGCTGCAATAGAGTTCATTGCAAGTATCAACTTGCATGTGTATTTTCCTTACTAGACTTGGCATGCATGGGATTGCATGTGTTTCTTTCCACCCTAGCATGGGTTTTCCTAGGTGTGACAGTATTTTCAGCCTAGCCTTGCCATTTCCAGATAGATTTAATGAGACGGTTTCTGTCATGTAGTTTGTGTGGGATGGCTAGATTGGATTCGAAGCTGAGTGGGGTAGATCTCCGAATTGAAAAACAGATGGTGGTAGTGGTCCCTGAATTAGACTGAGGATAAACGAAGCCACTGGCCTATTAACCCCTGAACTGAACTGTGGGTCATGGTAAATCCAGATTGTATGCCTCGGTGGGCCTAGGAATCCTTCCTGGTGAATGGAGGGATATGTGGTAAAGACAAGAGGTGGCTTTTCTCTTCATTGGGCTTAGTGATTCTGGGATGGAATGCATGTTAAGTCATGGAGACTATGTCTAGGGGTAGGGCTTGTGATCCTTGGATTGGATTGTGGATGCATAGTAAAGCCTAAGAGACTAGGAGGCACTCAAATTCGTCACGGTGTAGGCGGAGAACTCTGGTGCCATCTACATTGATTGGTGTTTGATGTGTTTTATGAGTCCCACATTCGTGCTTGGAATATGGCACGGGGATGATTGGCTGAAGAAAGACTTGGCTCAACCAATATATGGTCAGGTGGAACTTGGTAGTCCCATCTCCAGTCGGTTCATTGCATTGATTAATGAGAAATTCATTCCATTGATTTTCATGTGTAAATGTACTAGTATATATATGGATTTTGATGGCTGATATGTTTATTGTAATTCTGTTCCTATATTGCTTGATATATGTTCACTTTATGGTAGCAACTAGGTTTGGCTCTCAACATGTTTTTACTTGCATTTGAATGAATATTGTATCTATGACCTAATAAGTGATAAGGCAACAAATGACATAACGAAATTATGGTTCATGGAAATTCTCAAATAATTAAGAGATCCCTACACCTAACTCTATTGTTTACACCTCTAGGTTACATGTCAATGATATGTTTGATGAAAATCTGCCATGACTAGTAGGGGTCTGGTTAAGGCCTTGATCAACTATTTACTTTTGCATTGTTTTTTCCCTATACTTTACTTAATTATGAGATTTCATTCCATTATGGGAAGTGGCCTGGTTTCGAGCCCTAAAAATGTGGCTCAAATCTCGAAGTCCCTGACACAAAACTAGCAAGCTTGGACCATAGTCACTGGCAGGCAGGTCTATGGGAGCAACTTTAGGTCTCTGGTCACTCCCTTGCCCATAGAATGAGAGCAACTGAGCCTTATATTGTCGAAAACAATAATGGGACCCAGGAACTAGCTGTCTGAGTGGTTGACTTGTCTCTTGAGGGTTATGTTGATGGTGTTGGATGGATGCATGTGATATTTCATCGATTCCACTTCCTTAAGGTTACTTAGGAGGTTGAATCTAATCATAATAGCCTCTCGTCTCATGTTTACCCCAATTGACATGGTTACTTGGGTTTATGTAGGAGGAGGGTGTTACAAAGTGGTATCAAAGCATTGTTCAACTTTGAGATTGATTGGGTTGAATGTGTGTTGGTCATGCATCCATGTCAGTTGCATGTGTGTCTCTTACACTTATATTCTTGTTGCATTTTCTTGATGATGGGTTAGGGTTGTAGTATGGTTATCGTGGATAATTTGATGTTGATTTCATGAAGAGTAATTGGCACAGGTATGTGACTAAATGTATATGGTTATTTGTCACTTACGTGTTGATTTTATGTTGCCTACTTACATCCTTGTATGTTCGGTTACATTTTGAATATTTTGATTACATGCATCAATAATGTAGGTTGATTACAAGAACTGGTCGATTATGTTTGACTACATGTGATTAAGTGTATTTGTCGTTAATTAGGCATTTCTTATGCATATTATTGGTTGCATGTAGCAATGTGTACAATGGGATAATGGTTGTTGTCATGGATGAGGTCATAACATGCATTGTTGATAAGGCCTTGCATTGATGAATAGATCCTAGTTAGGGTGAGGTTTATATGTTGATTCATTTATTTGTGCATGTCTATACATTGTTATGATTATGTTATACATGTATCACACTGATTTGGTGATCTTGATCTGGTTTATATGACATATTATGCATTGCAGGAAGAAATATATCAAATGGATTAGATGAGCAACGTGGTGTGGGGCATACTTCTAATTTGGCCGATACATTGAGAAGCTTAAAGGAAGAGATGAGTTGTAAGGTAGATAATGAATGAATCATACATTCACAAGAGAAGAAAGCAGAGGTTAATGCTATACTTCTTTAGAGTTTGTCAAACTTGCAGTGACAAGGGATGCTTCAAATCAGCCATGCACATGAGGATGAGACTAATGGAGCATATGGAAATAGATCTACTGGTAGACATAGGTCGAATAGATCTGACATGGTGAGAGATGGCCAGTTGTTGGACACTCCATAAAGGAGGGGCTATGACTACATGTATTATTCTAGTTCTGGTTTTGATAGACATCACGATCATTGTCGATATCATCCTTACAGGAGCACTGATAGGGTGTACTATCCAAATGAATTCAGGAAAGAAAAACCACCTAATTTTGATAGAGATGTGAAGAAGCTAGTAGATGCAGAGGCTTAGATACTTGGAATGAACAGATTCTTTGACTTGCATGAGTACACTGGTAACATGAAGGCCCAGATAGCTATCGGTAGTGTGAAAGGTACAGCAGACATTTGGTGGGAAGATGTTAAGTGGGCTAGAGACATTGGGATAGATACTTGAGTTGGCGGGAATTAAAGAGGATTTTCACGAAGAAGTACTTGTTAAAAAGGTACTACAATAGGAAGGCTAAAGAGTTATATGACTTAAAGATGGGGTCAATGACAAATGAAGAGTATACAACCAAGTTTCTTAAGTTATTGAGGTATGTACCATATCTTACAGATGAGAAGGCTAAAGCTCAGAGATTTGTCAGTGGCTTTCCATTAGAATTTAGAGATGAGATTGAGTATGATGAGGCTCGGTCACTTGAGGAAGTCATTGGGAAACTGAAGCATTGTTATGAGAAATCAAAGCTTAAGAATGAATCTCAATATGGATGGAGAGGAAAAGACAAAGGTAGAGGTGAATGGCAGCCTGAGAGGACAAGGCCTCAACATGTAGATGGGAAAGAAAATTTGGCACAACAAAAGAGATTTAATGCAGCTAGACAAGGACATGGGCTACAACAAAAACATAAGCATAGAGGTGAGGGAACTAGTCGGTTGAAGTGTTGAACATGTGATGAGGAGCCCCTTAGGAGGGATTTTCTGAAACATCAGGGTGTAAGGCCTAAGATATATAGTATAGAGGAAGCGCAGATTGTTGGTGATGTTGGTGAAAGTATTCCACATATCTATGTAGCGATGGACAGCAGGAAAGCAAAATATCAGGCATCTATCATTGAGATGGACAATAAGCCTTGTGATTAATTTTTTTCTATTTTGATTGATGCTAGATATAATTATAGTTATGCTAGTCCTAACTTGGTGGATAAGTGTGGGTTGAATAAGGAGTTTCATGTAGAGTCTCGGATAGTGTAGTTGGCTACAAGTATGAAGAAGCGAGTTAATCATTGGTTAAGAGCTTGCACATTTAATTTGAATGGTATGCCTACAACAAAACATTTGAATGTATTACCGTTGGATTCATACAATATGTTATTAGGCATGGGTTGGTTGTATCTACATAGAACAAAGGTAGATTGTTCTTACAAAGCTATTGAGTGTGTGGATGACAATGGGGAACCAAGAGTCTTACAAGGTAAGAAGAAAGCCACATTAGTTAGGATGGTGACAACTATACAAGTGAAGCATAGCCACAAGAAAGGCTGCAAGCTATTTGCAGTACACATTTCTACTAATAAGGGTAAGAAGGTTGAGGATGCAGATGTGTTGAACAGGTACCCAATGTTGTAACAATTTAGGGATGTATTTCCTGAGGACATTACAAAGTTTCCACTTCATAAGGAGCTAGAATGTTTTATTGAGTTAGTGTTAGGGGCATCTCTATCATTGAAAGAAACTTACAGGATGAGCGCACCTGAGTTGGTTGGGTTAAAATTGTAGCTGAAGGAAATGTTGGACAAGGGATATGTTAGGCCAAGTGTATCACGTTGGGTTGTGTCGGTCTTGTTTGTGACAAAGATAGATGGTACCCTCAGATTATGCATTAATTATAGGAAGCTGAAGAAAGAGATGATCAAGAACATGTACCCTTTGCCAATCATTGATGACTTGTTCGATTAGCTGAAGGGAGTAGAAGTGTTGTTGAATATTGACTTGAGATATGGTTACCATTAAGTATGCATCAAAGAGGAGTACATTTACAAGACTGCGTTAAGGACCAGGTACAGGTATTATGAGTTTTTTGTTATTCCATTTGGCTTAATGAATGCTCCAGCTACATTCATGTGTTTGATGAATAGTGTCTTGCATCCATATTTGGAAAAGTTTGTTATTATGTTCATTGATGATATACTAGGATATTCCAAAAATGAGGAAGAGCATGTCGAGCACTTAGCACCAGTATTGTGGTTGTTGAGAGAGCATCAGTTGTATCCTAAGCTCAGAAAATGTAGTTTCTTTTAGACCGAGGTGCACTCTCCAAGAAGGGCATTGCAGTAGATCGAGAGAAGATAAGGGCCATCATGGAGTTGGTAGCTCCTAAGAGTGTGGATGAGGTGAGATATTTCATGGGTCGAGCAGGCCATTATAGGAGGTTCATCAAGAACTTCTCACATATTTCTTATCCCAATACATCATTGTAAAGGAAAGGTGAGAAGTTCAAATGGATAGAAGCATGTGACGCTAGCTTTGAGTAGCTCAAGAAGTTGTTGACACATGCACCAATGCTAAATATTGCAAATCCGAGCAAAGAATTTGTAGTATGTACAGATTCTCACAAGAGAGGATTTAGTTGAGACCTTGTGCAGGATGAACAGGTGGTATGTTGTGAGTCCCATAAACTTAATGAGCATGAGCATAACTACCTCATGGATGATATTGATCTAGCAAATAATATACATGCACTGAAGATGTGGAGGCACTATCTTCTTGGCAGATGGTTTGTGCTTATGAGTGATCACATTAGGTTGAGGTATTTGTTTGACCAAATGAATCTAAATGTCAAGCAGGCTAGATGGTTTGCCACGATCAGCAAGTTTGACTTCGAGATTAGGTACATAAAGGGTAAAGAGAACAAGGTGGTAGATGTTCTCAGCAAACGGGTACATGTACATCATTTTTCAGCTATGAGCTCCTATGGGATAGACTTACAAGATAGGATCTTGCAGGCAGGACATCAAGATGTTAGGTATATGGAGATTATGCACATGTTGCAAGAGGGTGATAGTACAGGTACATGTAGTGGTATAGGTACATGTGGCAGTACATGTATAGGTACAGGTGCATAGGGCATGGACTATTGTCTTACACCGGAGGGATTGGTCAGGTTCTGAGATAGTATATATGTACCTGATAATTGTTAACTCAAGCTGGTGAGATTGAGGGAATTTCATGCAAAAACTTATTCAAGCCACCTAGGTTATCAAAAGACACTCACAATATTGAAGAGATATTACTATTGGTTGAATCTGAAGAGGAATGTAGCAGCGTCTGTGGCTAGATTTTTCAACTGTCAGTGAGTGAAAGCATAGTGCAAACATCCAGGTGGACTGCTATAGCCAATTTATATTCTCAAGTAGAATTGGGAGGTCATTTCCGTGGATTTCATCACAGGGTTGCAAAAGATAGTGAAGTAGCATGATACCATCATGGTCATTGTGGAAAGGTTAGCAATGTTGCACACTTTGGTCCAATGAAGCCTACGTTCTTACCTAGTGACATGGCATAGGTATTCATCCCAGACATGGTTAGACTAAATGGTGTCCCAAAGAAGATTGCGTTAGACAGGGACATAATGTTCACCTCCAAGTTTTGGAAGGAGTTATTTGAAGGTTTTGGCACCGAGTTGGCCTTTAACACAAATTATCATCCATAGATGGGTGGATAGACATAGAGGGTCAACAAGATATTGGAGGACATGTTGAGGTGCATGTGATGCATCAATAGAGGAAGTGGGAAGAGTATCTCCCTTTGGTCGAGTTTGCATACAAAAATGATTATCAGGAGTCACTTAGCGTGGTTCCTTTTGAGGCATTATATGGACATAGTTGTAACACTTCCATTACTTGGAGTGACCCACTTAGCAGGGTATTGACTGGACTTGATATCTTGGAAGATACAGAACAGGAGATGCAGGTGATCAAGAAGAATCTCAAGGAAATACAAGACAGGCAAAATATTTATGTAGACAGGAAGAAGTTGTTTAAGGAGTTCTAGGTTGGGGAACAAGTGTACTTACACATCAAACTGAAGATCTCATTCAGGATTGGCTCATGTGGCAAGATGGCACCATGGTTTTGTGGACCCTTCAATATCATTGAGAGGATTGGGTTAATAGCCTATCAACTTGCACTGCCTCCGACAGTGAAAGTCCAAGATGTTTCCCATGTCTCATTGCTTAAGAAGTGTGTTAAAGATGTTGATCATGTGATTGACTGGTTTGTATTGTGGGTCGAAATAGATGGTGAATTCAAACTAGAGCCTCAATGTATATTGCAGAAAAAGGTGGTCTAGAATGTTGATTTGTTGTAGCATAGGATATGCTCTTGCCACAAAATTTGGTGGAGAGGTAGGGGCACATGAGATCTCCAATACCCAGAAAGGGTTTGGGAAGATTCCAAACAAATAAGTAGATATTAAAATAATTAATATTTTTATGGAGTCCCTAAGTCTAAACTTAGGGAAAATAAAATATTAATGTGTATTAATATGAACATGTGTTAGAATGGTCCAAAAGACATGGATCAAGCCATATCAAATCTTAGCCATTGATTAGGGACTTAATCTCGGCCATTGATATGTCAACAAGAAAAGTATAAGAGGAGGCTTGATGGTCACTTCGAGAACACACCAGAGTGATCAGTCATTCTATTCTCCAGAGCAGGCTTTTCTAAGAGAGATAGAATTAGTGATCAGGAGATGTAACTGAGGGGAATTTGAGTACAGGGAGACAGACAGGTAGAGATAGTGCTAGGAGAGCAGCGTAGTAGCCAAGGAGAGTGATGCAGAGCCATCTAGGGCTCACATAGGGCCACACAGAGGTAGTGGGGAGTTGCGCAGAGCCTCAGGGAGGCCAGTGTTGCTGACACAGAGGGCTAGAAGGCTGACACAGGGCATCCCAAGACTAACAGAGACCAATTAGGGGTAATGCAGGGCTAGAGTGGGACAGGGAGGGGCTGATATAGTCCAGAGAGACGTTGACACTGGGGTTTTTGGGGAAGCTTTCTGCTAAGTAGTTGCCAAAAGGATTATCCGGGGCTTCAGCCAGGAGATTTGTCAGAAACTATGAGGTATTATTGCTAAGGAAATTCTCTATTTGGGTAGGTTAGCTTCGATACCCAGATTGTACTATGATATTTCTTAATAAGAAAAACCTCAGATAGCTGCACCGATTTTCCCACATTCAGTTTTTCCGCGGGCATTAGTCCAAAAATAGTGGTTTCATATGGCGTGTTTGTTTCTGTTTCTTCTAGTTGTTGATCTATAATATGTTGAGCATGCACTAGTGTTTATTTTTAGTATTTACATTATAAATAACTTGTTAAGTAAAATAACAAATAGGTAGCAATAAATCAGATAAAGTGCATGGAGGTTTTCTAGCTAAGTAAACTTAGAAACTTCAACATGGTATCAGAGGGTGATTGCAGATCACAGGAGGACTAAATGACATCAGCTGAGCGAAGCAATAGCAACATAAAACAACTGTCCTGAGGTGATAAAAGTTGTTTATAGTAGAGCAGCAATGAGGAAGGGTGACACAGTGCCTACATCATCAAGGGTGAGCCAAGAAGAGGCAACACAAAGGCTAAGGAAGGAAAAAGAAGCCTCACATAGAGCCACACAATAGCTGGGGGGCTAACACAGTTGGCTGAGGAGGCTGGGTTGCTGGTGCCGGGATTGCGTAGAGCTTAGGATATCTCACCTTCAAGTCGTTGGGGTTTAGAAGGCCATGGGAATATTGCAGAGTGGAGTTGGTGAGTTACTATAGTTAGAACAATACCTGACAGAGCAAGGGTAGAGGAGTTGCTAACAAGGGTTTCTAGCTGAGGAACCTAGATCAATGGTGTGGTTTCACAAGATGATCAGAGTAGGGGGCATCTCGACAGTGGTAGAAGGATTTCTAGGAGGGAAATGAGGACTCAGAGGGAGTCGAGAAGAGAAATTCTAGACTGGAAGTAGAGACTTAGAGGAGTAAAATAGAGAACATCCAGGAGGGAAGTAGAGTAGCATCATGGCACTACAGGGAGCAAGAGATCAGGATAGACTGGATGGAGCATTGAACTTCGCAGTTTGGCAGGCCATAATCTTATATATACTTGACAGGAATCATGTCAAGAGCTTAGACTTGAAGGTAATAGCTATCCTAGTCAATCCTAATGATAATGACAAGTATGAGGAAGTGATGGCGAGGGCCAAGAGCATTATCCTTGGCAGGGTCAAGGATCATGTTGTACCACACATAGGCAAGAAGGTAACGACACTTGAGATGTGGAAGGCTCTCAAGAAGCTATACCAGCATACTTCTATGCAAAGAAGAATGTTGCTTGAGAATCAATTGAGGTCATATCAGATGAAGAAGGGAGAACCAATTGATACCCTCCTTGAAGGACTGAATGAGATTTGAGATCAGTTGACTGCTATAGAGGCAACACCGGATCAAGAGCTGATGGTGAGGATAGCCCTAAATGTTGTCTTAGAAGACTGGGAAGTATTTGTCCTAAGTATACTGGGCAGAGGTACACTTCCACCTTGGGATGAGCTGTGGGAAGCTCTTCACTAGGAAGAGGTCAGACGGCAGTTGGAGACGGGTAGCAGTAGCAAGGGGATCAAAGTCAAGTAGGATGAGGAAGATGTTACCCTAGCATCTGAGGGAAAGTAGGAAAAGCTGAAGAAAAAAGATCTTTCCAAGATTAAGTGCTTCCATTGTGGGGAGTTGGGTCATTATATGACCCAGTGTCTGAGAAAGAAGAGTAAGGGAGAGTCTTTTGAGACTAAGGCAATGCTAGCAAGGGAAGAGAAGGAAGTTTTGATAGATGATGACTATGCCATGAGTGCACATGACCACTTGAGCGGAAGTGGGGAGACATTGAGCTATAGTCTGGTGGACTATAGGTGATGAGGGGTAGGATCCTCAACGTACCCAGCCTCATGGATTAGACCTTGCTACGGGAGCCTCGAAGAGGATTAGCAGGACTGGCTGATGTGGGTAGAGATGGATGTAGATGGAGTAACAGAGAGAGCTACAATGCAAGAATCTTGAGACTATGTGAGGCTAGCAAGCTGCAGTAGTGCAAGAGGCATATGAATGTTGCACTAGTGCAGGATGGCATAGAGAGGTGTGCAATGGTGCGAGATGCAGGGAGTTGTTGTAGCAGTGCATAGGTTAGAGAGGGAGCACTTGTCAGCATAAGAGGGAGCTTCAGCATCAGTGGGTGTCCCTAGCCCAGTATGGAGGTCAGTTGGGAGATCAAACACCTACTTCTCAGTAACTAAGTTGCAGTGCAGCAAAGGGCAACACGATGCAGAACGATGAGACGAGGTGTAGTGCAGATGTAGTGCTGGGAGAAAGGACTAGGAACAACACTGATGTAAAAGGAGTTGTATTAAAGATGCAGAAGTGGCAGTGGTAGAACCATGGGTAGTAGTAGAGGATGCAACAGTGCAAAGGATGTTGGGCAGGAACACCTAGCATCGGCACAGGTATCGATGCCGGATGATCAGAGCAATACTCAGTGACGAGTATTGCTAGAGCATAATCCTTGCTAAGAGGGAGTGTTGATTTGGGGTAGCATCGTATGTTCTCAAGCCATGAAATTTGGTGGAGAGGTAGGGACACATGAGATCTCTAATACCCAGAAAGGGTTTGGGTAGATTCTAAACAAATGGGGAGATATTAAATAATTAATAATTTTGATTGAGTCCCTAAGTCTAAACTTAGGGAAAATAAAATATTAATGTGTATTAATATGAATTTGTGTTAGAATGGTCCAAAAGACATGGATCAAGCCATATTTAATATTTTTCATTGATTAGGGACTTAATCTCGGCCGTTGATATGTCAATAGGAAAATTATAAGAGAAGGCTTGAGGGTCATTTGGAGAACACACTAGAGTGATCAGGCATTCTATTCTCTAGAGCGGGGTTTGCTAAGAGAGATAGCATTAGTGATTAGGAGATGCCACCGAGGGTCATTTGAGTACAAAGAGATAGAGAGGCAGAGATAGTGTAGGGAGAGCAGTGGAGTAGCGAGGGAGAGTGACGCAGAGCCAGCCAAGGCTCAAACAGAGGTAGTCAGGAGCTACACAGAGCCTCAGAGAGGCCAACATTGCTGATGCAGAGGGCCAGAGGGCTAATGTACGGTATCCCAGGGCTGACGCATACCCATCTGGGGTGGCACAAGGCCATCGTGGGACATAGAGTAGCTAACATAGTCTAAAGAGACGCTGGCAATGGGGTTTCTGTGGGACATAGAGTAGCTAACATAGTCTAAAGAGACGCTGGCAATGGGGTTTCTGGGGAAGATTCGTGTTGAGTAGCTGTCGGAAGGATTATTTGGGGTTTCAACCAGGAGATTTGTCGGAAACTGAGAGGTATTACTGCCAAGTAAATTCTCTATTGGTTAGGCCAGTTTTGACACCCAGATTGTACTTTGATATTGCTTAATAAGAAAACCCTCAGATAATTGCACCAATTTTCCCACATTGGGTTTTTCTGGGGACATTAGTCAAAAAATAATGGTGTCATATGGCATGTTTGTTTTTGTTTGTTTTAGTTGTTGATCTGTAATATGTTGAGCATGCACTAGTGTTTATTTTTAGTATTTACATTGTAAATAACTTGTTATGTAAAATAACAAGTAGGTCAGAATAAATTAGTTAAAGTGCAGGAATGCCTTCTAAATAAGTAAACTTAGAAACTTCAACACAGAACCAAGCAATCGAGAAAGTTAAAGGGGAATGGAAGCCCTTTGGGCCCAATGAAGCTACATGGATGATGGTGGATCATATGCAGGCTATGTATCATGCCTTGTTTGTCAGCTAAGACAAATCAACTTGACATGGTGGTTTGGTATTTTCTTATGGTGGTTTGGTATTTTCTTGATGGTGGTTTAATATTTGCTTATGTTGTTTTATTATATGATTTATGGTGATTGATATATGCTTTATGATAGTTGATATATGCTATATGATGTTTTGATATATTCCTAGATATGGTATTAGTATATGTGTTGAGCTAATTTATGTACCTAAACTAACACAATTATTTATTATCAATCCGGGTTGTTTATGCTTTGAGGCAAGTTCACTATATTAAGATCAGATATAATCAAACCTTGAAAGATAATTTATTCAAAAGCAATACATCCTACAACTCTAATTCAACTTGTTTAAAGTAGAGGAAAAATATTGAGATGGTTCTTGACTCAAGAAGTCCACCTTTGCCTCAACTATCACTTAATGAATTAGAGATTAAAATCAAGAACTTAAGATGGAAAAATTGTTAATGAAAGAAGCTCTTAACTTAAGAGACACATAAAGTATTTCATCATAATTTATTCATCTCAATACTCAAAATCACAATAAGAAATACTTGCATGCAAACCAAAGAAACTAGTTGTAATTCATCATTTTAGCAGAAGAGATGCTCAACTTGAACACTTGTGTTTCTCCAACTCAATAAAGTGATGGATAAGCTAAGAACTAAAGCAATCAATCACCATGCATGAACGATAAAGCAATCTGAAATAAAGCTTTGAAAAACCAGTTCTACACTAAACAGATTACAAGAAATAAAACTAGTTAACAAGGAAGTGTACTTAGCTTGGAGTGGGGGCCCTCTACCCTTGCCTTGCACACTTGAGAAGTGATATCAGAAGCTCAAATCAACTACACATCCATAGCATTGAGCAGCAAAATAATAATAGCACAAGTCTTCAAATTAATTCCTCAATCCAAAAGTGTCACAGCATAAAAGTATAATAAGTCAATACATAAGCCATCAAAGTTGTGGCTCTTAAATAAGGGGTCTCATGAAAAAAACTGATCTACATTCACTCTAACAAACCAATATAATCTAATCCATCTATCCAAGTAGAATTCACTACTCCCATCCCAAGAAATATGACCAATCCCATGTAATCTCAAAACTGCCCTATTTCCATAGGATTTCTAGATGACTAGTCATGATTGACTAGCACCAAATGGGCCTAATAAAGCTTGTTTTGTTGGAACCAAGCATAGGTGGCTTAGTCCTAGTTCCCAAGCTTTCCATTCATGTATTCAATTCATGCCCAAGCGTCCTGCAACCACATCAACCATAGAGTGATTACGGGAATTTCTGAAACTGCCAAATTTGCACTTAAAATCAAACTTTTATAAAAACTTTAGAAATTGACAAATTAAAGCTAAATACCTGAATGGAGATCAAATATACATCAAAATGGAATGAATGAAGTGAAAATGGATGATAAATAGATGGTTAAGTAAGTTTCTTAGAGCAAAATAAGACCAAAACTAAGGCCCAACATCTCTCCCTTGCTTATCATCAAGCATGTCCCCATGCTTGCTTACTCCTCTTGGATCCTCTGCCTTCTGTAGTAGATGTTGTACCTGTAGATGTTTCCCTGCCCAAACAATCCAATCCTGATTCATGCCTTTCCTTGAACAAAGCTGCTTTAACCTTCTGTTTCTCATATTTTGCCTGCCACATATTTTTGTCCTTTAGCCATTTAAATGCTTGCTTAGAAAGTAGCTCATTTCTCCGTTTCAATCTGCCTAATTCTTCTTTTAACTTTTCATTTGTTTTGATCAACTTAGCATTGTCCTTCTTATGTGCCTTGTTTTCTTCTATTAATTGCTTTTCCAAGATTTTGCTAATTTCCAATTGATCAGTTAAGTCCTGGATTTTGGCCAAATTGTTTTCCTTGTCAAAATCTTGTGTTGTTTTCATTAATGATGCTGCTGCTGCATCATCATCATATGAGGAATCCCTTTCAAGGACTTCTTGTGCAACGTCATTTTCTTCTTGTTTTCTTGGAGAATATGCTTCTACTTCCTTGTCTAAGTCAATGGGACTCTTATTCCTAAACCTCCTAGGAATAGACATAACAGATATTTCAGTTTCATGCATGGCCATATTTCTAGCTCTTGTTCTTGGATACAAGGGTGTTTTCATCAAGCTTTTGTTTGCCTGTTCTATTTTGTCTTGTGCCTCAATAATTTGTTCAGTAAAATGATTTTTTGACATGAATTCTCTCCACACTATGCCCTGTGATCTCACCTGGTACTCAACTAGGATTTTGATTAATCCTTGATGGTAAATCTGTCCTGCTTTAGGCATGTGTTCCTGTTTTACTGTTTCAATTATTCTCAAAAGGCTCCTATATAGGAAATATGGTAAATTAATTCTATCCTCCCCTTTGATGTGTTGTAGAAGCCTGACATGATACAAGTGGGCAATGCTATATCCTCGATCACAAGTCAAGAACTTTTGGATGACCAAGACCAATTCAGCCCATGGTTCATTGAACCACTCCCTGGGTATCCCTTTTGTCCTATCAAATGTCCCCTTCCGGTTTTTCTCAAGGAAGAAACTCCATGCTTTCTCCTTGAAGTGTAGGCCTTTGTAATACTTCTCCCCTATCATTGGCAAATCTAAGGCTTTGGACAGGTATTCTTGGGTCACAGGAATAATGATTTCCCCTACTCGAGTCTGGTCCTGACTGAAATTATTTATAAAGTCCTTGGTTATCTCCTAAGAATGGCCATCAAATTTTTGTAAAAAACCTATCATCCCTGCCTGATAAAGTTTTTCTATAGTCTCCTTCCCCCAGCTTTCTATCTGAAATTTTGGCTCTACTCGGGTTGTCATTGTTTCTGTAAACCAATCAATGTATGCTTCTGCTGTTACTAATTTCATCTCAACAATAAAAATTTATGACTATTGTTCTTTTAAAATGAAATTCTGGAAGCAAAGAAGCTTACCTTCCTCCTCTGACTCAACTTAACTCTGACTCCCTTAACCTCTGTTATATTCTTTCCTTTTGCAAAAGAACTGTTTTAATTCCCTGTTCAATGCAAACAAACACCTGTATACCTCCTGTTAATATGTTGTTCTCTGTTCTTGAAAATTAAATACACATGCAACAGTATCCATGTATGCTCATCGCCTTAGATTATTGCTAAAACCATCATTTTATTGTGTATATAAAACCATAAGAACTAAGGAATATGGCTCTCGGCCTCATCATCAAAACAAAATTTCAAAATTCTCTTGGCCTAAGCAAAAACATTTGTAAAAACGCTTTTGACTGATCACAAAATTGTGGAAAAGATGCTTGTGGCCTCATAAAAAACAATTATAAAAATGTGCTTGGTTGCATCATAAATATTGGCAAGAAGGCTCTCGGCCTCATCATGGCAGATTGAGGACTATACACATACGCTCGGCCTCAAAAACACGAGTGATAAAATAAAAACACAGTGCATTTAATTCTAAATGGCTCAGCAATCAAATCTTCGTTTGGTAACCCAAAAATTTACATGCATTATTCATTCAATGCTTAAGCATTTCAATCCCCTGTTTTGGTGCAAATGAAAACAACAGTGCGCAACAAGGGTTATGGACGCATGTCATTTCATAACAGTTTGACTGTTTGTTTTGATGTTTAAAACGGCGCGCAATCAATTAAGGTATGGCAACAAACAAGCGCAGTGCGCATTCGACAGCATTCACAATTTAATTCCCACTCACCGCCATACAAAATAACATGCCATAACAGTTAAGTTTCGTGCCTCCTCTGTGCATAGTTTTCATTGTTAACACGGCACACCATAAAAACTCCTCATAACAATGCCAAATCCTAAACGTGTTAACCATGCAATGCATTGTCATTTAAGGGAAGCGTGATCCACTAGCAGTTCATACCAAGATTCACGCAGCGAATCAACGGATTTGAGGCTATGGTTTCGGCTTACCTGTTATCAACGAGCACTTTGAGGAATATCCGGTGCTCCAAATCCATGTTCAACTGTGCAATTGACTGGTGGCAAGGGCAGAGAAATCGTAACCATTAATACAGATAGTTCATAACCTTGACTCGCTGTGTGCCGAGTTCAAACAACTAGTGCCTTGCCTGATTAAATCCCAAAAATCTGCTATCTCTGAACGTTAAACCCGGAACGATTTCCTTCTTTAAATTCGCCCCAAACTCACTTCACCCTTCTTTTTACTATGCTGCAACTTCAAACACCATTTCTCTAAGCTATTCGGCAATGAAGATTATGGTTTAAACAGCGCAAGAGCTCAGTCGCTTCATGACCGTTTCAGGGCTATACTGCGCTTCTTGTCCATTGGTGTTTACAATGCGTGGTTTACATAGTCATCCTGTTTGACCAGTCGCCCGACTGTGTCATGAGGATGGTCGAATCATTGTTTTCATACGCATGACCCTTCGTAGTATACTGTCCAATGACAATGAGTTGCCATGTCACCTTGTTAAGCCCGTACCTATGCGTTGGCCGGTTGTTGTTTGGGGTTAATGTTATATTTATTGCTATTGTGTTACCATCATCTCCCCCATCGTGTGCTTGCAATGTATGCAACCATTGCTTGTTTGGCAAGGATTTGTATGCAATGATATTTCAACACCACACCCCGCTGCAATGTTTCAATGTTTTTTTGCATGCGGCCGTCCACCATATATCATACCATATGCGTTGTTATATGATCCTTCACTCATAACTATATTATATACCATATGTTGTGCACCACTGTTTTATATACCTTATATCATATGCGCGTTGGGTGATATGACTTTAGCGTATTCACATTTTTGAACTATGGTATATATAGGTATGATATATAATAACTTTTGATTTCCATATAGCGCATGGGGTTTGTTTGACTTGTATAACATAGCTTTATAATTTTAAAATGACCATTTGGGTCATATTTAAAATTATCACCACCACTAATGCTTTGAGTTGTATGTGCAGGTCGAAAGTTGTCCTAGTTTGGTCTTTCTAATCTTCTAAAGAAAAATACTTAGGGTTATAGGGAATATGTATAGGGAATGTGTATGAATGAAATGAAATATGATGTATAGGGTGATAGGATATGTATAAGGAATATAGGATATGAATGATAATGAATATCCTCAGGTACTAACTTCAAATTGATCAAAGACTAAAAATTTCTAAAAAAAAATTTGAATTTCAAGCACAAAATGACTATACATATACTCCCTTGGATGATGTCTGTACAAGTGGAATGGAATCAAAATGTTGTAGATGGATTAAAAGCAAACTTTTATTGTTGCTCCTTGTTCTCCATGCTCCATTTCTTGAATTTTTCAGGTCCCTTTGTAATAATGTCTTCACTCAGGTCCCTCTGCAATAATGTCTTGACTCAGGTCCCTCTGCAATGCTTATGGAATATGTACATGTTGTGTTGCCATTGACAGGTCTTTTCAGGTCTTGCTGCAATGATTTCTTGCTTCAGGTTCCTATGTTGACAATACAAGTTCTATCAATACCTCAGCTTTCCAGCTAAAATTCTGATGCAATGCTCTCCCTTGATGAAGTTTTGACTTGTCCTCAAGTCAGTTGTGGAGAGTTCCTGCATTGAAATTATGTGAGAACAATAGAACAAGGATATAGAATTCATAGAGTCCAAGTTACCCTGGTTTTCCCCTATGAATTCATGTTTGCTTGGTGCCAGTTGCTTGGTTTTCACCAGCAAACAAATTATTTTTTATGTTGTTTTTTTTTTTTTGAATTTTTATATTTTTTATTGTTTTGTTTTTGTATATACATTGTTTTTTTTTTTTAAATTCATTTTCCAAACTGGAAGATGGCTGAGCCTGGTGTGCCATAATTTCCATTCCTGTTTCTTCTACCAGTTGTTTCATGAATGCTTCCTTATTGATAGGCCTATTATAAACTTTGAGCCTATGTCCATTTACGACAAATGAGGTGGAGTCTTGGTCAATTGTCTTGATATTTACTGCTCCATTATCAAAGACTTCTTCAATTTCATATGGGCCGAGCCAGTGTGTTGTAAACTTTGCTTTGAAGTCTTTGAATTTGGAGTCAAAAAGTAAGGCCCAGTCTCCCTTGTGAAATGTCTTTGTTTTGATATATCTGTCGTGCCACTTCATTCTTTGTTGTTGAACCAATGTAGTATGTTCTATGGCTTGTTGATGATGCTCATCCAATTGGTTCAGTTCCATGATCCTTTGTTGTTGTGCTTCAGTTAGGTCCAGTCCTAATTTAGCTGCTAGTCTGTATGTTTGTATCTGAAATTCTATAGGCAATAAGGCTTCTTTACCATAGACCAACTGATATGGACTAAAACCAGTTGTGTTCTTCCATGTGACTCTGTAGGCCCATAGTGCATCCTTTAACTTTTCAAACCAGTCTCTTTTGTTCAGCTATACTGTTTTAGTCATGATATTTTCTAGGACTTTATTTGTGGATTCTACCTGACCATTTGCTTGGGGTGATATGGTGTAGACTTCCTGTGTTTGATCTTGTATTTCTCTGTTAGATCCCGTACCAGCATTGATGTAAATTGTGTTCCTTGATCTGTTACAATCTGTCTAGGTACTCCATATCTTACAAAGATTTCTTCGAAGAGAAAGGTGACCACAATATCTTCTATTGCTCTGCTCACTGCTTTGGCTTCTGCCCATTTGGTTACATAGTCTGTGCAAACTAGAATGTACCTCTTTCCATTTGATGGTGGATTAATAGGTCCGACAAAATCAAGTGCCCACTGCTCAAATGGCTCAATGAGGACCTGTGGCTTGAGCGGCATCTCATCTGATATGATTGGTCTCCCTGTTCTTTGGCAACTGTCACATTGTTTGGCATACGCCTTAGAATCTCTGAAGACAGATGGCCAGTAATAGCCCAATTGCAACACCTTATATGCTGTTCGTTTGCCTGCAAAATGATCACCACATGGTTCATCATGACATGCTCTCAGAATGTCTAATATTTCATCTTCACACACACATTTTCTAATCATTATATTTGAACCAGTATAAAATAAATCACCATTCACCCAGCTATACCTAGAACTTTCTCTAACAATTTTCTTTATTTGCTTGTTAGTGAATTGAGTTGGAATTTTTCCAGATGACAAGTAATTTGCAATGTCTGCAAACCATGGTGTTTTTACCATTATGGAAAATAGATGTTCGTCTGGAAAGTTGTCTACAACTGGATTTGGGTCGTCAGGTGATTGTATGCGGGACATAAAGTCAGCCACTTGATTTTCTTTGCCTGGCCGTTCTTGTATTGTGATATTAAATTCTTGCAATAACAGTAGCCATCTTGTGATTCTTCCATTGGTGATGGGTTTATTCATCAAGTATTTATTGTTGAATGATATGTATGAATGAAAACTTGATATCCTGTTATATAGTGCCTAAATTTATTTGCCGCATGTATGACGGCTAACATTTCTTTCTCTATGACTGTGTAGTTCAATTCTGCAGGTGTTAGATTCTTACTTATAAAGTATATTGCATAATTGAACAAGTTTTCTTTTTGTCCAAGAGAGGCACCTATCGCAGTGTCTGATGCATCAGTGGAAATATGAAATGGCAAAGACCAGTTTTGCCCACGGAGAATGGGTGCCACTGACAACTTTTCTTTTAAATTTGAAATGCATTTTGACAACTATTTGTCCATTGAAATTCAACATCTCATGCTAATAGTTTGAACAGAGGTTGGGCTATTTTACTAAAGTTTTCAATAAATCGTCTATAATAGCCTACATAGCCCAAGAAACTCCTTACCTCCTTTTGTGTTGTAGGTGGCATCAGGTTAACTAGGACTTGGATTTTGGTTGTATCCACCTTAATTCCTGAAGTAGAAATATGGTGCCCCAGAACTATACCCTCTGTCAACATCATATAGCATTTTTTGTTACTCAATGAAAAATTTGTTTCTATACATCTTTTCAAGACTTTCTCAAGATTGTTGAGGCAATCATCATATGTGTTTCCATAAACTGTGAAGTCATCCATGTAAACCTCTACACATTCATGGACTAGATCAGCAAATATCACAAGCACTGCTCTTTGAAAAGTTGTAGGTGCATTGCATAAACCAAATGGCAAAACATTATATGCATAAGTTCCCCATGGGCAAGTAAATGTTGTCTTGTCTTGGTCTTTTGTTGCTATTCTAATCTGGTTGTACCCACTAAACCCATCCAAGAAAGAGAAGAATTTATTTCCAGCCAAAGAGTCTAACACCTGGTCAATGAATGGTAGAGGAAAATGATCTTTTAATCTAGCTTTGTTTAATTCCCGATAGTCTACACATACCCTCCAATTTCCATTTTTCTTTGGTACAATAAATAGTGGAGAAACCCATTGACTATCTGAAATAGGATAGATGAGTCCAACATTTAACAGTTTTTGCAGTTCCTCTTTCACTATTTCTTTCATCATAGGATTCATTTGTCTTTGAGGTTGTCTTACAGGTTTAAGTTTATCATCTGTATAGATGTGGTGGATACATGTGCTAGGATGGATTCCTTGCATATCAGTATAATCCCAGGCAAATGCTTTTGTGTATTTTTGTAGTAATGCAATTACCTCTTTTTCTTGTTTTGATTACAACTGGCTTCCAATATTTAAATGTTTTCCAGGATATACCTCAATTGTTTTTATTGTTGGATTGGAAATTGTGTTTACAAGAAAGATGTCTATAAAAGAATTTCGCAAGGTTTGAATAGTACAAGTTTCCTAGAAACACTGATTCAAAAGGTTACTTGCAGCTTCATATTGGACTTCTCTAAGCTGCTCTGAAATACTTGGTTCTGAAATGAAAAGATCCATTAAGTCTTCATTCTCTTCCTCTTCTCTAAAATCAAAGAATTGATTTATACTCAAAACTGATTTAGTTTGTTGTTCTTCGTGAGTTTCAAGTACCGATTCTAAAGAAGTTGATTGTGCAGGTGAATAAAGAGCAATATGTTTCCTCTCATCTCCATGTGAAATAATCATGCTTCCTGATCTGCATCCTATAAAGGCATCAACGGTAAGCTAGCCATTCTGCCTAAGATTAGAGGATGTCCTCCCAGATTTATTTTTTGGTTGCAGGATAAGGAAATCAACAGGATATTCCCATGAATCCAAAGAGACTATGATATCCTCTAATATTCCTTTCGGGACAACTTTAGATATATCTGCTAGTTCCAAGATTGTAGAAGTTGATCTAATGTTGTTTAATTGCAGAGTTTTCATTGTCTCCATTGTCATTACATTTATAGCTGCTCCCAAGTCTATTAATGTATTTGGTACTGAGAAATTATTTATTGATATAGTAACCATAGGGATACCAGGATCAATATATTTTTCTACAGTAGTTTGTGTAGACATGAGGCTTGCTAGCTTACCAATGACTTGGATTGTAGTGGGATCCTTTTTCTTTTTCCCTGATTTCTTAATGCATAATTCCTTTATTGTTTTAGCATATATTGGTATTTCTTTAATTGCCTTCAACAAAGGAATTTTTACATAAGCATTCTTTAATTCATCTAAAATATCAAATTCAGGAAGGGTTATTTCTTTTGGTTGTTCCACTAACCTTTCAGGATAAGGTGGTGTTTGAGCTGTAATCGTTTTTCCTTTCTGAACTTGTATTTCAGTTTGTGATGCTTCAAGTGATTCTCCTTGTTCAGTTGGTTCTTCTACGATTGGCGGAGAATCCTTTTTAAGTACTTTTCCAGACCTTAAATGGACATCATTTAGAGGAAGAATAGAATAAGTCAGAAAGTATGCTACTTCCTCTACAGTGTATGCAGACTTGTCCACTTTGTTATTCGGATTTGACACTGGTTGGGCTGGTAATTGAGTTGGTTTGGGTTGGTTTGAGGGTAGCTGTAACTGTTGTGGTTGAGTCAACAATGGTGGTGGATTCTGCTACTGGAATGGAATGGATGGCAGATATGCAGAATTTTGTTGTGGAAATGGCATGGATGGTGGATATTGTGGATATGAAAATGGCTGTTGGTATTGTTGCTGGTAATGTTGTTGATACTGTTGAGGTGGTTGGTTTCCATAATAATATCCTCTCCAACCTTGTGCAGGTCATTGTGGAGGCCAAGCTTGCCATGGCATTGGAGGAGTCCAAATATTTTGAGGTGGATAGAGGTAATTTTGCTGAGGGAATTGTTGTGGAGTTTTTTGAGGCATCCTAGGTTTCCATGGTCTTCGAGGTGCTACATAATAAAAACCTTCTATTCCTGGCACTTCTTCCATTGAATTCATTTGTAATTCTTTCAATCTTAGACAGTTTTCTCTGGAATGATTTTCTGTACAAAGACCACATACCTGAATACTATCCAAAGGGCATTCTCTCAATGGATGTTTCTTCCTACATTTGGAACAAAAGATTGCTAAAGCTTGTTCTTGTTCTTCTTTCTTTTTGTTTGCCTTAAGAACATCCACTTATGTTCCTAATGTACTTAAGAGGTCTGTTTTGAAGTTTTCCAATAAACTCCCTATTTCAGCTCTTGTGATCCTTCTTGCAGCTGACTTTGCTGCTTTTGAACTTACTTCTCGTTTTCCAGTTTTTGATCTTCTTCTAGAATATTTTTGACATAACTCAACAATTTCTTCGAATGGCAGATTTGAAATGTCTCCTTTACCCATTACATTCAAAATGTCAAGGTATTCATCCCTTACACCTTTGAGAAAGATTGTTCGAATGGTGTCCTGATTTAAAGAGTGTTGTTTAAATTTTTGTAGATTATATGCAAATCTTTCCAAATATTCCTATAAACTTTCATCTTCTTGTTGTGTCATTCTAAAAACATCTTCCTTGGAATCTCTAGATCTACAATAAGCTTGATATTTTTTAAGGAAGACTTTTCGCATGTCATCCCAAGAATTTATTGTTTGTTCTCCTAAACCCATGAACCATTTTAAAACTGCTACTTTCAATGTTGCAGGAAAAAGACGAAGTTTATGGATGTCATTAGTATACCCATATGTTCTACATAAAATATCAAATTCGAACATAAAAGCATTGGGATCTTCTGTGGACATTCCATAGAAATTTGGCAATACAGAAGGTGGAATATTTTTCATTTCACTTCTTCTCCTAATATTGCACTTGTGTCTACTATTGGAAAGCCAAAGGTAGCCTCATTATCACCACCATCTTCTTGTATTTTCCGATCATTTTCCATCTTCCTATCATGTTCTTGTTTTGCCTCCTCCTCTCTTTTCCTTCTCCATTCCCTTTGTTGTCTTTCATACTCAATTCGTTGTTCAGGAGTGAGGATAACAGATCCATGTCCTTCTTCCGCCATTGACTTAGTTGTTTCAATTTTGGGTTCAAATTCAGGTTGACTTATAGATGGAAAAACAGGTGGTTTTCCTTTGATAATTTCTTTTTGTTTTCCTGAAGTTGATGGTTGTTTTTGTTTTGCTTCCCAAGCTAGCAAAGTTTGCCTCTCAATCAAAGTTAATCTTTGGCCAGTTCTTTGTTTTTCTACCAATTCCTCAATTATTGGATTACCAGTAACTGGGGTGTTTGATGATCCTATCTCTACTTGTGGGGGGTTTTTAATAAATCTACCTTGAGGATCTCTAAATCTAGGCATAAAGAAACATAATTAAAGAAAATAAATGTAACTAATGTTTTTGTTTGTTTTGGATTTTATCTCTCTATTGACTATGCCGATATTTGCCTCCCCGGCAGTGGCACCAAAATGTTGAGCTAATTTATGTACCTAAACTAACACAATTATTTATTATCAATCCGTGTTGTTTATGCTTTGAGGCAAGTTCACTATATGTGAAGATCAGATATAATCAAACCTTGAAAGATAATTTATTCAAAAGCAATACATCCTACAACTCTAATTCAAGTTGTTTAAAGTAGAGGAAAAATATTGAGATGGTTCTTGACTCAAGAAGTCTACCTTTGCCTCAACTATCACTTAATGAATCAGAGATTAAAATCAAGAACTTAAGATGGAAAAATTGTTAATGAAAGAAGCTCTTAACTTAAGAGACACATAGATTATTTCATCATAATTTATTCATCTCAATACTCAAAATCACAATAAGAAACTACTTGCATGCAAACCAAAGAAACTAGTTGTAATTCATCATTTTAGCAAAAGAGATGCTCAACTTGAACACCTGTGTTTCTTCAACTAAATAAAGTGATGAATAAGCTAAAAATTAAAGAAATCAATCACCATGTATGAACCATAAAGCAATCTGAAATAAAGCTTCGAAAAACCAGTTCTACACTAAACAGATTACAAGAAATAAAACTAGTTAACAAGGAAGTGTACTTAGCTTGGAGTGGGGGCCCTCCACCCTTGCCTTGCACACTTGAGAAGTGATATCAGAAGCTCAAATCAATTACACATCCATAGCATTGAGCAGCAAAATAATAATAGCACAAGTCTTCAAATTAATTCCTCAATCCAAAAGTGTCACAGCATAAAAGTATAATAAGTAAATACATAAGCCATCAAAGTTGTGGCTCTTAAATAAGGAGTCTCATGAAACAAACTGATCTACATTCACTCTAACAAACCCATCTACTCTAATCCATCTATCCAAGTCGAATTCAGTACTCCCATCCCAAGAAATATGACCAATCCCATGGAATCTCAAAACTGCCCTATTTCCATGGGATTTCTGGATGACTAGTCATGATTGACTAGCACCAAATGGGCCTAATAAAGCTTGTTCTGTTGGAACCAAGCATAGGTGGATTAGTCCTAGTTCCCAAGCTTTCCATTCATGTATTCAATTCATGCCCAAGTGTCCTGCAACCACATCAACCATAGAGTGATTATCGGAATTTCTGAAACTGCCAAATTTGCACTTAAAATCAAACTTTTATAAAAACTTTAGAAATTGACAAATTAAAGCTAAATACCTGAATGGAGATCAAATATACATCAAAATGGAATGAATGAAGTGAAAATGGATGATAAATAGATGGTTAAGTAAGTTTCTTAGAGCAAAATAAGACTATAACTAAGGCCCAACAATATGTTTGATATATGTTTTGGTATATATATATATATATATATGATGTTTCTATATGTACAACTATGTATGGATGTAAATATCGTAACAAGTTGTGTTATAAAGCTCCACTATGTGGTATGGGTGTCATGTTATTATCCTATCATGTGGTGATGTTATCATGATGTTATGTGTTATATGAGTTGGAACTTAGCAGGATGATCATTGTAAATACCGTAATGAGCTTCGTTATAAAGCCCCACTATGCTATATGTTGTAATGTTGTCATGACTTTTTTCTCTTGAGTAGATCTTTCATTGTAAATACTGCATCGAGCTGTATTATAAAGCTCCATGAGAAGTATGTATTATTTTAGTAGGTTTTTGAGGTATATGTGTGATTGAACACCGAGGATAGTGTCCCCCAAGGGGGAGGATTTTGTAACAACCCTGTTGAAAATTCCATGTAATAAAGTAGGAAATAATAACCATGGATGAATTGGACACATTCCAAGTTGAATGTTGGGCCACACAACCTAAAGGGAATTTGTTTGGTTGTTTATGGTGAAAGAAATTGTAAAAGGAAATAGCTAAGGCATAAAAAGGCGTTTTGGCACATTTATTTATGAAAATAATGGAAATTAGGAGAAAAAGGAGGTGAAAGGTCACAAGTTGCATGTGAGGTGGAAAATGAAGGAAAATAATGAAAAATTAAAGAAAATAGAGGCCTCATTCATAAAAGGGCTTTTAAGGATCATTTGGTTACCTTTTCTTAGTTTAGCTTTGGAGCTCTCTCATTATTCTCTCTCTCTCATACTCTTGGAAACTTAGAGTTTTCTTGGAGCACTTTGGTATTGGAGAAAGAAATGCAAAGAAGGTAAGAGGAAGCAAAGATCAAGTATGAAAGGGCACGATCAAGAAGCTACAACAGTGTTCATTGCAGGTATCAACATGCATGTGTATTTTCCTTGCTAGACTTGGCATGCATGGGATTGCATGTGTTTCTTTCTACCCTGGCATGGGTGTTTCTAAGTGTGATAGTATTTTCAGCCTAGCCTTGCCATTTCCAGAAAGATTTAGTGAGATGGTTTATGTCATGCGGCTTGTGTGGGATGGCTAGATTGGATTCGAAGTTGAGTGGGGTAGATCTTCGAATTGACAAACAAATGGTGGTAGTGGTCCCTGAATTAGACTGAGGATGCATGAAGCTACTAGCCTATTAACCCCTAAACCGAACTGTGGATTGCAGTAAAGCCATATTATGTGCCTCGATGGGCCTAGGAATCCTTGCCAGTGAATGGAGGGATATACAGTAAAAAGAAGAGGTGGCTTTTCTCTTCACTGGGCTTAGTGATTATGGGATGGAATGCATGTTAATTCATGGAGATTATGTCTAGATGTAGGCTCTAGTGATCCTTGGAATGGATTCTAGATGCATAGTAAAGCCTGAGAGACTAGGAGGCACTAAAATTCCTCACAGTGTAGGCATTGAACTTCGGTGCCATCCACATCAATTGGTGTTTGATGTGTTCTATGAGTCCCACATTCATGCTTGGAATCTGGTGCGCAAATGATTGGTTGAAGAGAGACTTGGCTCAACTAGTATATGGTCAGTGGAACATGGTAGTCCCATCTCTAGTCGGTTCAGTGAATTGATTAATGAGAAATTCATTCCATTGATTTTCATGTGTAAATGTACTAGTGTTTGCATGGATTTTGATGGCTGGTATGTTTATTGTAATTCTATTCCTATATTGCTGGATATATGTTCATTTTATGGTAGCAACTATGTTTGGCTCTCAGCATGTTTTTACTTGCATTTGAATGGATATTATATCTATGACCTAATAAGTGATAAGGAAACGACATGAGGAAATAATGCTTCATGGAAATTCTCAAATAATTAAGAGATCCCTACACCTAAATATGTTGTTTATACCTCTAGGTTACATGTTAATGATATGTTTGATGAAAATCTGCCATGACTAGTAGGGGTCTGGTTAAGGCCTTGATCAACTATTTACTTTTGCATCATTGTTTCCCTATGCTTTACTTAATTATGAGATTTCATTCCATTATGGTCAATGGCTTGGCTTCGAGCCCTAAAAGAGTGGCTCAAACCTCGAACTCACTAACACAAAACTAGCAAGCTTGGACCATAGTCATTGGCAGGCAGGCCTGTGGGAGTGACTTTAGGTCTCTGGTCACTCCCTTGCCCATAGAATGACAGTGACTGAGCCTTAGATTGACCAAAACAATAATGGGACCTAGGAATTGGTTATCTGAGTGGTTGACTTGTCTCTTGAGGGTTCTGTTGATGGTGTTGGATTGATGCATGTGATATTTCATCAATTTCCACTTCCTTAAGGTTACTTAGGAGGTTGAATCTGATCATAATAGCCTCTCATCTCATGCTTACCCCAATTTACATGGTTACTTGGGTTTATGTGGGAGGAGGGTGTTACAAAGTGGTATCATAGCATGGTTCAACACTGAGACTGAATGGGTTGAATGTGTGTTGGTCATGCATGCATGTCAGTTGCATGTGTGTCTCTTACACTTATATTCTTGTTGCATTTGCTTGATGATGGATTAGGGTTGTAGTATGGTTATCATGGAGAATCTGATGTTGATTCCATGAGGAGTAATTATCACACTGAATGTATATGGTTATTTGTCACTTACATGTTGATTTTATGTCATCTACTTACATCCTTTTATGTTAGGTTACATTTTGAATATTTTGATTACATGCATCAGTAATGTAGGTTGTTTACAAGAATGGGTTGATTATGTTCGACTACATGCGATTAAGTGTATTTGTAGTTGGTTAGGATTTCTTATGCATATTATCGATTGCATGTAGAAATGTGTACAATGGGACAATGATTGTTGTCATGGATGAGGTGATAGAATGCATTGTTGATAACGCCTTACATTGATGACTGGATCCTAGTTAGAGTGAGTTTTATATGTTTATTCATTTATTTGTACATGTCTATACATTGTTATGATTATGTTATACATGTATCACACTGATTTGGTGATCTTGTAGATAAGTTATCCTCTCCAAGCTATGCTAAGGTATGTCAATTTATTGTGATTTGGTTTATATGACATATTATGCATTGCAGGAAGAAAGAAATCAAATGGCTAGCAAGGTGGTAGACTACATAGAATCTCCCTATGCGTCAAACGAGCATCGTGGAGTGGGGCATACTTATGATTTGGCCGATACACTGAGAATCTTAAAGGAAGAGATAAGGAGTTGTAAGGCAAATAATGAATGAATCATACAGTCACAAGAGAAGCAAGCAGACGTTAACGCTATACTTCTTTAGAGTTTGTCAAATTTGCAGTGACAAGGGATGCTTCAGATCAGTCATGCACATTAGGATGAGACTAATGGAGCATATGGAAATAGATCTATTGGTAGACATAGGTCAAATAGATCTGACATGGTGAGAGATGGCAGGTTGTTGGACACTCTAGAAAGGAGGGGCTATGAGTACATGTATTATTCTAGTTCTGGTTCTGATAGACATCATGATCGTTGTCAATATCATCGTTATAGTAGGAATGATAGGGGTACTTTCCAGATAAATTTAGGAAACAAAAACCACCTAATTTTGATAGATATGTGAAGAAGTCGGTAGATGCAGAGGCTTCGATACTTGGAATGAACAAATTCTTTTAGTTGCATGAGTACACTGATAACATGAAGGCCCAGATAACTATCGTTAGCGTGAAAGGTAAAGCAGACATCTGGTGGGAATATGTTAAGCGAGTTAGAGACATTAGGATAGATGACTTGAGTTGGCGGGAATTAAAGATGATTTTCACGAAGAAGTAATTGTTAGAAAGGTACTACGATAGGAAGGCTAAAGAGTTATATGACTTGAAGATGGGGTCAATGACAAATGAAGAGTATACGAACAAGTTTCTTAAGTTATTAAGGTATGTAACGTATCTTACAGATGAGAAGGCTAAAGCTCAGATATTTGTCAGTGGTTTTCCATTGGCATTTAGAGATCGGATTCAGTATGATGAGGCTTGGTCACTTGAGGAAGTCATTGGGAAACTGAATCATTACTATGAGAAATCAAAGTGTAAGAATGAATCTCAGTATGGATGGAAAGGAAAAGAAAAAGGTAGAGGTGAATGGTAGTCTAAGAGCACAAGGCCTCAACATGCAGATGAGAAAGAAAATGTGTCACCGCAAAAGAATTAACGCAGCTAGACAAGGACATGGGCTATGACAGAAACATAAGCATAGAGGTGAGGGAACTAGTCAATTGAAGTGGTGAACATGTGATGATGAGCCCCTTAGGAGAGATTTTCCGAAACATTAGGGTGCAAGGCCTAAGATATATAGTACATAGCAAGCACAGATTGTTGGTGATGTTGGTCAAAGTATTCCATGTATCTATGCAGTGGTGGAAAACGGGAAAGAAGAACATAAGGCATCTATCATTGAGATGGAAAGTAATATTTCTATTTTGATTGACCCTAGATATAACTATAGCTGGGGTAGTCCTAACTTGGTGGATAAGTGTGGGTTGAATAAGGAGATTCATGTAGAGTCTTGGTTAGTGTAGTTGGCTACAAGTACGAAGAAGTGAGTTAATCATTAGTTAAGAGCTTGCACATTTAATTTGAATGGTATGCCTACAACAAAACATTTGAATGTATTACCGTTGGGTTCATACAATATGTTATTAGGCATGGGTTGGTTGTATCTACATAGAACCAAGGTAGATTGTTCTGACAAAGCTATTGAGTGTGTGGATGACAATGGGGAACCAAGAGTCTTACAAGGTAAGAAGAAAGCCACATTAGTTAGGATGGTGACAATTATGAAAGCAAAGAGTAGCCATAAGAAAGGGTGCAAGCTATTTGTAGTACACATTTCTAGTGACAAGGGTAAGAAGGTTGAGGATGCAGATGTGTTGAACAGGTACCCAATTTTGTAGCAGTTCAGGGATGTATTTCCTGAGGACATTACAAAGTTTCCACTTCATAGGGAGGTAGAATGTTTTTTGAGTTAGTGCTAGGGGCATCCCCAACATCGAAAGAACCTTACAGGATGAGCACACTTGAGTTGGTTGAGTTAAAATTGGAGCTGAAGGAAATGTTGGACAATGGATACCTTAGGCAAAGTGTATCACCTTGGGGCGCACTGGTCTTGTTTGTGACAAGGAAATATGGTACCCTTAGATTATGGATTAATTATAGGAAGTTGAATAAAGTGACTATCAAGAACATGTACCCTTTGCCAATGATTGACGACTTGTTTGATTAGCTGAAGGGAGCAGCAGTCCATCAGGCATGCATCAAAGAGGAGGACATTTACAAGACTGTGTTAAAGACCAAGTATGGGCATTATGAGTTTGTTGTTGTTCCATTTGGCTTAAAGAATGATCTAGATACATTCATGTGTTTGATGAATAGTGTGTTGCATCCATATTTGGATAAGTTTGTTATTCTGTTCATTGATGATATACTGGGATATTCCAAAAATGAGGAAGAGCATGTTGGGAACTTAGCATGAGTATTGAGGTTATTGAGAGAGCAGCAATTGTATCCTAAGCTCAGAAAATGTAGTTTCTTTCAGACCGAGGTGCACTACTTGGGACATGTTGTCTTTAAGGAGGGCATTGCAATAGATCCAGTGAAGATAAGGGCCATCATGGAGTGGGTAGCTCCTAAGAGTGTGGATGAGGTGAGATATTTCATGGGTTGGGTAGGCTCTTATAGGAGGTTCATCGAGAACTTCTCACATATTTCTTATCCCAATACATCATTGCAAAGGAAAGGTAAGAAGTTCAAATGGCCTAAAGAATGTGAGGCTAGCTTTGAGTAGCTCAAGAAGTTGCTGACACATGCACCAGTGCTACAGATTACAGATTTGGACAAAGAATTTGTAGTATGTACAGATGCTTGCAAGAGAGGACTTGGTGCATTCCTTATGCAGGATGAACAGGTGGTATGTTATGAGTCCCAAAAACTTAACGAGCATGAGCATAACTACCTCATGGATGATATTGAGCTAGCAACGAATATACATGCACTGAAGATGTGGAGGTGCTATCTTCTTGGTAGACGGTTTGTGCTTATGAGTGGTCACATTGGGTTGAGGAATTTGTTTGACCAAACGAATCTAAATTTCAAGCAGGCTCGATGGTTGGCCATGATCAGTGAGTTTAACTTCGAGATCAGGTACATAAAGGATAAAGAGAACAGGGTGGTAGATGGTCTCAACAAATGGGTACATGTACATCAATTGGTAGTTATGAGCTCCTATGCAACAGACTTATAGGATAGGATCTTGTAGGCAAGAAATTAGGATGTCAGGTATATGGAGATTGTGCACATGTTGCAGCAGGGTGATATTACAGGCACATGTAGTCGTACAGGTACATGTGGCAGTACATGTATAGGTATAGGTGTGTAGGGCATGGACTATTGTCTTACACCAAAAGGATTGGTCAGGTTCTGAGATAATATATATGTACCAAATAATAGTGAACTCAAGCTGGTGATCTTGAGGGAATGTCATGCAAAAACTTATTCAAGCCAACTAGGTTATCAAAAGACACTCACAAAATTGAAGAGATATTACTATTGGTCGAATCTGAAGAGGGATGTAGAAGAGTTTGTGGCTAGATGTTTTGACTGTCAGTGAGTGAAAGAATAGTGCAAACGTCCAGGTGGACTGTTATAGCCAATTTCTATTCTCAAGTAGAAATGGGAGGTCATTTCCATGGATTTCATCACAGGGTTTCCAAAGATAGTGAAGTAGCATGATTCCATCATGGTCATTGTGGACAGGTTAGCAAATGTTGCACACTTTGGTCTAATGTAGTCTACATTCTCACCTAGTGACGTGGAATAGGTATTCATTCCAGATGTGGTTAGATTAAATGGTGTCCCAAACAAGATTGTGTCAGACAAGGACGCAATGCTCACCTCCAGATTCTAGAAGGAGTTATTTGAAGGTTTCAGCACTGAGTTGGCCTTCAACACAACTTATCATCTGCAGATGGATGTATAGATAGAGAGGGTCAACAAGATATTGGAGGACATGTTGAGGGTCCATGTGATGCATCAACAGAGGAAGTGGGAATAGTATCTCCCTTTGGTCGAGTTTGCATACAAAAAAGATTATCAGGAGTCATTGAGCATGATTCCTTTTGAGGCATTATATGGACAGAGTTGTAATACTCCCATTAGTTGGAGTGACCCACTTAGCAAGGTATTGACTAGACTCGATATCTTGGAAGACATAGAACAGGAGATGTAGGTGATCAAGAAGAATCTCAAGCAAACACAAGATAGGCAGAATATTTATGTAGATAGGAACAAGTTGTTTAAGGAGTTCCAAGTTGAGGAACAAGTGTACTTACACATCAAACCGAAGAAGAGCTCAATGAAGATTGGCTCATGTGCCAAGATGGCACCACAGTTTTGTGGACCCTTCAGTATCATTGAGAGGATTGGGCCAGTAGCCTATCAACTTGCACTGCCTCCAACAGTGAAAGTCCAAGATGTTTTCCATGTCTCATTACTTAAGAAGTGTGTTAAAGATGTTGATCATGTGATTGACTGGTCTGTATGGTAGGTGAAACTAGATGGTGAATTCCAACTGGAGCCTTAATGTATATTGCAGAAAAAGGTGCTCATGCTACAAAATGTTGATTTGGTGTAGCATTGGATGTGCTCTAGCCATGAAATTTGGTGGAGAGGTTGGGGCGCATGAGATCTCCAACAATTAAAAAGGGTTTGGGCAGATTCTAAATAGATAAGGAGATATTAAAATAATTATTATTTTATGGAGTCCCTAAGTCTAAACTTAGGGAAAATAAAATATTAATGTGTATTAATATCAAATCTGTGTTAGAATGGTTCAAAAGACATGGATCAAGCCAGATCTAATCTTAGCCATTGATTAGGGACTTAATCTTGGCCATTGATATGTCAACAGGAAATGTATAAGAGGAGGCTTGAGGGTCACTTGGAGAACACACTAGAGTGATTAGTCATTAAATTCTCTAGAGTGAGGTTTTCTAAGAGAGATATAATTAGTGATCGGGAGATGCAACTGAGGAGAATTTCAGTACAGAGAGACAGATAGGAAGATATAGTGCCAGGAGAGTGGTGTAGTAGCCAAGAAGAGTGATGCAGAGCTAGCCAGAGCTCACACAGGGCCACACAGTGGTAGTCGGGAGTTGCGCAGAGCCTCAGAGAGGCCAATGTTGCTAACAGAGAGGGCAAGAAGGCTGACCCAGGACATACTAGGGCTAACAGAGACCCATTCGAGGTAATGTAGGGCCAGCATGGAACAGACAGGGGCTGACGTAGTCCAGAGAGACGTCGATGCTGGGGTTTTTGGGGCAGATTTGTGCTGAGTAGCTGTCGGAAGGATTATTCGGGGTTTCAGCTAGGAGATTTGTCAGAAACTGAGAGGTATTACTGCCACCGAAATTCTCTATTGTGTAGGCCAGTTTTGACACCCAAATTGTACTATGATATTTCTTAATAAGAAAACCTTGAGAGAGCTACACTGGTTTTCCCACATTGGGTTTTTTTGGGGACATTAGTCCAAAAAGAATGGTTTCATATGGCATGCTTGTTTCTGCCTCTTCTAGTTGTTGATCTATAATATGTTGAGCATGCACTAGTGTTTATTTTCAGTATTTACATTATAAATAACTTGTTTAGTAAAATAACAAGTAGGTAGGAATAAATCA
>APFE031417785.1:599753-614091 GCA_000404065.3 Pinus taeda | reverse complement strand
TCAAACAATCATCAAGAATCAACCAATCTCCTTTTCACAAATTAGATCTGAATCAAGTAGATATTCTTCTTACTGCTGTACCCAAAACACAGTACCAAAAACCATACACCAGAAAACAGAACCCAGAACACAGCAGCAATAGTCAGAAGCAACTAGATCACAACTTAGATTATATACGCTATTTCAACAGCCTGAAACTGGCGTGCATACGCTTCTGTGTATGGAACAACCTGCGTATACGCCCCTTTACTTCATTGAAACTGCGTGTATACGCAACTTCGCCTTACTGAACATGCGTACAGATCTTATGAAGGATAATTCACGCTTTCAACTATTCAACCACTAATCAGATAGATCAAGCAAGCGTCATATCTAGCAGATCAAAATCATACAAAGATACTATCATTCAAGTTTAAAGATTATGACCCATGAATAGAACTTATCCTCCTTTTGCGCTAATGTTCCTTCTTCATTTAGATCCAGATCTGCACCATTACCAATATACCAGCTCTAGCACTTTTTCAGATGTTCAATAATAATTCAGATGATCATTTGCCACATGATCTCCTTCCTCTTTTATAGTCTTAGGCCTTCCTCAATACCATGGTCCAACACCATAACATTTCAATACCATGAACCCAAAACTAGGGATCAACACATCAGCCGAGATGCCTTGGTCTGAAACATAGGTTCAAATTCCAAGGACTAACTACCATGGACCAAAAATATGATCCCCAACATATACGCGCTTTTGTAATGTATAACCCGCGTGTATACGCGCCTTTGTCTAGATGAACCTGTGTATATGTCTTTTTCTTCTTTCTGAGTGCCTGAACTGAGATTTGTTACCAAAGAGAGTTGCCATCAAGGACAACACCTGTGCCATAGCTCCAAACCTGTGCCATAATGCCAACAAGAAGTTATGAATTTAAGGAAAAGAAAACAAAATAAGTAGTAATTACATACCTTCTCTAATGCTCAACAGTTATGATCAAATGTTTATGCAATAAAGCTATAGTGGAATTTAGTCTAAGCATTTTTAATACATGGGAGGATTTTACTTGGATGGTTTCTAATAAGGTCTTTGTGTTCTATTTCCTAATTCCATTCTTGCATTAATAATTGAATTTTAACTCAATTTACCTCTTTCTAATGATGTTTTTTGCATATGTCAATTCAAAGCAATGTATACTATATTTGATACCTTTTTGGCCTACCAAATTGGTGGTACAAATTATGTTTTACCTTTAAACATATGTTTTTTATTGAAACATCATAGATGACTCTTGGATCACTTGATTATTGCACTGGATTCTGTCTTGGATATGTCATCATTTAGTTTGATGGGAAACCAACTAAAGCATCAAGGAGGTGAGTTGGAGCATGTTTTTTTATAATCAACAACACACAACAATCGAGAAATGTCATGATTTCTAATTTCTTATATAAATGGGCTACAATATATTTTTGAGATAATGGATAAAAAAGTTGGAATGGCTTTCAAAGTAATTGTGAAGTGATCAGATAATATACAATTGACCTTGACTATAGTGCAAGAGGAAGCCAACCCAAATCTATTTTGAGTATGGAGGGTAATATGCATTTTCTTTGCATTAATTGGATTGGGTTTTTGTGAAGTAATTCATCATCTATTGAAGGTAGCAGTGAGAGGATCAGTTGGTTTGCATCAACTACCTTTTACAGATGTATACCATCATTTTTATCTATCAACACTCATGTATATATTACCTTGTAAATATGATTATGGTGTCAGGGGGGTTAAAAACAGATTCTATAGAGAAATTAAGAAAAAAAAATTAAAGCGGCAAGGACCGATATATGTAGTTTGATTGAATATAAAGTCCTTGTTGTAGCCTATGATTGCCCAAGTGAATTCACAAGGAGGTAGGGTTGCACGTAGACTGTATGCATCTAGTTTCGTAGGTGATTTGAGTGTGATGCATATTTTATTGAAACAATAACAATTTTTTAAAAGTGCATGCACAAGGGTTCGCTCATTTCTCTGAAAAATCAATCCCATTTTGTTTTGTATTCTTGTCTGATAGACAGTTATACAAGTACTTGAGAACATTGGAATTGATGCAAATGACAGTGGAAACCCTCAAAGTATGCATTTTTAGTCATTTGAAAAATGTGCTCCATGGCAGAGTTGAACATAGTTCCCTGTTTTATGTAAAATAGGGATGGGAGGAGTTCTGCAAAATGTGATTTGAGGTTACCTACATACCTACTAAAGGCTTAAACGTGCTTATTTCTTCTCTGTGGTATACTACAGTGGCTGGAAATAACTTGAAGAATGGGTGAAGACTGTTGTTAATGTCGTTGTGGTAGCAATTGCAGGCATGGTAATGTGCCAAAGTTACTGAAGTTTTTCCTATGCTTTTCTAGAATGGATTTTTGTTCATAAGCATCATTTTTCATGTTGCAGGTACCTTGTCAGATTCTGTAGATGATGAAAATGGACTATGTCTTTGGAAGAAATTGATACAAGTCTAATTGGTATCGATACCCTGATTCTGAGCTTGGTTGTGACTACATGGTTTTATGTTGCTTGTATGTGCTTGGAATTTAAGATCTTTGATTGCATGGATAATGATGGGAGTAATTCATTCTTGGTTCGATTTCTAAATATATTTTTTTGTTCAAATTCATAATGAATACTCCATTATTATGAATCCATTAGTTTTATTTTTTATTATTTATGACTTGTGATGATCACCCGCATTTTTTCTATAATAGATGTAGATCTTAATGTTATGCAAAGGCTGAGAACACTAAATATAAATATAATTATGCTGACGATGAAAAATAATACACAGTAGAATGACCCCATAAATTAAAGCTATTAGCTCACCACAGTAATCTGATAGGGTATTACAGTCCTTGTGGTAAGCAAGAAACAAACAACCATGTTCCATTACTTTTAGTCTATGCATTCCATCATGATTTTAACCAAGAAATTATGTATTATTAAAAGGAATTAACCAACCCATATTATCAACAAAAACAAGAAATATGCCCTTTTCTAATTGCCAAAATTTACTTCTATTTCAGAGTAAAAAACATCCAGAAAGCATTCAACTACTACATATGCTTTTGTTAGGCCACACCCAATGATTCCTTGATTGTAATAATGGCATCCAGGAACATATAAAGCCTACATGAGAGAAAAAGCCAAATAAAGTGCAGGACCTTACCTCACTTAGAAGGCATTAAATTCTTTGAGCTCAGGTGAAAGACCCAGTAAAGATTTTGAGGATAAAATGAAGTTGGAACATGAAATTATCTTAGAAGGTTAGAGTTTCCATCACCAATCTATGAAAAATTGCAATTTATAGGTACGAACCTCTGTTTGAATGCAAGGCCTCTCTTCAATCTCATTCTTTCAATTATATTATAGAAATTTTATAAGTTATTGATGCAGAAAGACCTCCCAAATCATGGAGTTATCTTTGAGCTTTTATCTTTTCATAGCCTTATAAATTACTTATAAAAGAGGCTACTACATCCATAAAATTTTTCCATATGGTCAATAGTGACCGACCCAACATCTCTATTGAATTCCATAGGAATACCCAAACAAGGTCTACACAGGCCTGGAGGGAAATGTGCAAGTAATAAAAAAATTCATAAAACACAGTACCCAAGAAGCCCACTAAACCACTGAATGCATCCTGAATCAACCTCATACACCCAATATGATAAACCCCTCCACTATGTTTCTCAGAACAAAAAAAATTACTGCTCCAGGGACTTTCAATATCTGGATTAATGCCATTGGTACCACTGCTATGATCTTAAGCACTGCATATGCTATTATATCTACTATTAAGACAATAATATATGGTAGGCCATACATTTTTACAGTTGAATTTAGCCTTCATACACATTGATCAAAATATTTCTCAATCCCATTTTTATTCGTTCTAATCCCATGTTGCCTCTTCCATTCTTGTTAACAGATACAAAGGAATATGAATGTGAACAATGAGATTTAAATTGTATATATGTTTCAGGAATTTGTGTGTTGTGTTTGGAGTTTACAATATTCAATTTGTCAACATCCAGGGTGATAACTAGAAGTTTCAGCCAATTTAGTGAGTTTGGTGACACCCAAATGCTGATGTTACAATCAAATTTGTGACATACCCAATCATATAATCCAAAAATATGGAAAACCCCTCCATTATATTTCTTAGAACAAAAAAATTATTGCTCCAGGGACTTTCAGTATCTTGATTAATGCCACTGATGCCACTGCTATGATCCTAAGCATTTCATATGATATTATGTCTACTATTAAGACAACAATATATGATAGACCATACATTTTACAGTTGAATTTAGTCTTCATACCCATTGATTAGAATAATGTTCTCTCCCATTTTTATTCCTTCTAATCCCATGTTTCTTCTTCCATTCTTGTTAATAGAAACAAAGGAATATGAATGTGAACAATGAGATTTACATTGTATATATGTTTCAGGACTTTGTGTGTTGTGTTTGGAGTTTAAAATATTCAATTCGTTAATGTCCAGGGTGATAACTGGAAGTTTCAACCAATTTAGTGAGATGGGTGACACCCAAATGCTGATGTTACAACCAAATCTGTGAGATACCCAATCATATAATCCAAAATTATGGAAAACCCCTCCTTTATGTTTCTCAAAACAAAAAAAATTATTGCTCTAGGGACTTTCAATATCTGGATTAATGCCATTGATACCACTGCTATGATCCTAAGCACTGCATATGATATTATGTCTACTATTAAGACAACAATATCTGATAGACCATACAATTTTACAGTTGAATTTATCCTTCATACCCATTGATCAGAATACTTCTCTCTCCCATTTTTATTCCTTCTAATCCCATGTTGCTTCTGCCATTTTTGCTTTTTCCATTCTTGTTAACATAAACAGAGGAATATGAATGTGAGCAATGAAATTTACATTATATATATGTTTTAGGAATTTGTGTGTTGTGTTTGGAGTTTACAATATTCAATTCGTCAACGTCCAGGGTGACAACTAGAAGTTTCAGCCAATTCAGTGAGATGGGTGGGGTTTGCAAGTGAATCGTCCTTGTTTAAATATCTATAGGCATCACCCATACTCATACGCCTGTAGTGTAAGAGGATACAAGCAATATGAAAGCAAGTCACATCACCAACTTCTACCTCTAGATGAACTGGAATCCAAAACTATTAAAAAGAAAATGATTTTTTTACTTAGAGTGAATTAAAAGAAAAAAATGATTACCCAATGACAATGAATTAATGAGTCTACAAACGTTTGTGAAAATGAGCCAAAACCTGAAGTGAAGTTAGATTTTTATTAATTAACCAGACTTACAATTTCTTAATTATGTTTTAAAAATTCCTATTGGAGTTGAAAAATATTTAAAATTGTAACTTATTGGAATGATTATTTTTAACATCCGTAAATGATAAAAAAATAAAAATTAAATTAAACATATTTAATAGTCTTGAATTCATTTTTATATTAAAAATAAATAATTTAATTATTTCCAAATTAATAACTTTAGTAATGATGATGAATAATAAATCAAACCAATAATAAATTAAAGAGTTATTAAATAATGCATTTAGAAATCTTCCATACATAAATTACATTTGTCCTTGTTATATTCTTCAATTAGTTAGTGGGGTCTAGATATGGATGACATACTAATCCCAACAAAAATTACCTATCAATTAATAGTTAATAATGTTATTATTCCATCATCATGTTAAAATCCAAACTTTATATTAAAGCCCAAACCCATCATGGAATTTTCTAAAGTTTGAAAAATGATCGATGGTTTTTTATGGTAAGTTCTTTTACCAGTGCTATTAAATTTATTTAAAATTTGTTAGTGTATAACTAATAATTAGTTTATAATTTGAATAAACCATAGGCTATATTCTATTTATAATCTAATTCTTTCTAGTCTTACTTGTCACTTCAGATTGATTTTAAATTTTATTAAATTAGTATATTCCATATACAATACATGCAGTAAAGCCACTTGGACACAAGACACAAGATGCCCAAACATGTGCATTATAGGTAACTTGTTGTCAATACATTTTATCACCTTCTTGATAGATTTTTGTTGCATCATGCAATTATTGCAATACAAGGAATTGATCATCTGAAATATGATAATTGCTACAAAGGTGGCACAAATCTACATACATGGACATAGACTTACGTATCGACCTCATATAAAAACAATAAAAATACTAAAAAACGAGTGAAGCTCTTAGCAAGGCATACCACCCTATATTCTATTCACTCGGTGAAGGGTAAGAAGCATTTATAAACGATAATATATCTTTGATCAAAGAAGCAATGCTTTGACTACAAAAACATTTTGATTCTGCAGGGGTGACCAAAGTCTTGGAACTGGGGCACCCAAGATTGCAAATAGCTAAAGAACTACAGGAGAAATTAGAAAAATGGAAAAGGTAATGGACTGCATAGCTTCATTGACAGGGTATTTTGTCTTTTAAAGGCTGAAATTGAACACTATATATTCCTTTGTCTAATATAACTTAAATGACCTTGCAATAATATTCTGACTATAAATTGTTTCTCCCAACATGACATCTAGAGCTAACTAGGATGACTAGTAGGCAGCTTATCTAAGGACTAGTGGATGAAAGGATAAATTTACAACTCTATCGATTTCATATAAATTATCATGATGTTGCTACCAACATTTGATGATAATTTGCAATATCAAGTGCCATTCTTCTTGAATTTATGCCTTACGGCGTTTCCTTTGCAACATGTAGTGCAAATGCTAGTTAAAGCTCTCATCAAATTGACATGAAACAAACATCAGGGAAGAGCTTCAAATGAAAGAAAAATCACCCAAAAGTAAACAATTTAAAACTATCTTAAATATATCCAAGGAAGATCATAAATAATATCTTAAAAACCTTAAATTTCCACCTATATATAATGAAGTATGAGAAGAAGAACATAATTTAGATGAATCAAAACCCCTAGAATATGCATGTAGAAATAAAAATTAAAGAGATTGACATCTCAACTAATGAGAAACCAATGATGGCCTAAATAAATGTTTATTAGATGGAAAATCATCCAAAAAAAATAGTCAACCTATTGAAAAAACACCATGATGTGTTTGCTATAGATTACAATGACTTACAAAGGCTAGTTAAAGAAATGCATCAGATGAAAATTAAGCTTATTCTAGGTGCCAAGCCCATTAAGAAATGTCCTTCCAAGTTCACACACAATTCTAAAGCAATTGTGTAGAAAGTGATTAAAGGAGTGCTAGTAGATGGGATTATATACTCCATCAAAAAGTTTGAATGCGTTAATATAATGGTCGTGCAACCTACATCACAAAATCTTAAGGATATGCATAAACTTACACTTACAGACTTATAGACTTGATCACCACTTTATTCCTGAACGAGATTATTAATGGAGTTGTGGGACAAAAATTATATTTAACTACGAATGGATTTATAAGTTACAATCAAGTCCCAATTGAAAAATAGGTTTAATAATAAAAAATATGTTCATATTAGAGTTTGGATCTTTTGCATACAAAGAAATGCCATTTAGATTGAATAATGCACATGTAGTTTTCTCTAGAATCAGGATAAGATATTTTTAGGAATACATATATAAAATAGTGGATGTTTATTTTTCTATTTTTACTGTTTATAAACCATTGTAGAACCACATACATTGGATATCAACAATGTTGGAGCGTTTCCAACAAGTAGATGTTTCTTTGAATATAAATAAATTTGTTTTTTCCATAGTAAGAAAAAATATTGGTGGGATATGTCATATGCAAAGAATACATTTAGGTTGATATGAAAAGAAACCAAAATAATCCTTGACTTTAAGGCCCTATTTAATTAGAAATAAGTAAAAATCCTTCTTGGCCACACGTGATACTATAGTTCAGGTTTATGAGAAACTATTCTAGTATCACATTCCAAATTAATGAGGTATTAAGAAATGGAGTAGTATTTTTTTGGAGTGTAGAATGTAATCAATATTGTGAATTTCTTAAAAGGAAGTTGGTGGAAGTTTTAATTTTGATATTTCTTTGTTGAACCAAGATATTTAATGTACACATCAACCTGTCAAATGTAGACTTAGTTGCAATGGTTGTCGCTTAACTAGGAGATGATACAAATAACCACACAAATGCATACTCTAGTACAAAGTTAAACAACACAAAAGGAATTATTTGACTACTAAAAGAGAAGGAATTGTAATGATATTTCCCTTCAAATTTTGAATTTATTTATTTTCAAAACTATTTACATTTAAATCGATAGTCAAGCTTTGAAGTACTTAAACAACGAACCTATACACCTAGGAAGAATTTTTACATAGCTATTGTTATTTCAAGAATTTGAATTTGATATTGTAGTTCAACTAAGAAAGAACAATGTTGGACCCAACCACCTATCTTGAATTGAAACGGGAGAATAATCAACAAACATAGTGATGAGATTCCATATGCTCACATATTTTGAGGAAGACGATTAATGTAAGGGAATTTACTAAATAGCATGGTTGGTGGAAAATGGAACTCATAAGGAATAATACAAGTCCATGCTTCAAAGTTGTCAAGCAAGGGGAGGGAAGGATTCGATCACCTAAACATTCAGTTATGTACAAAGTAGAGTATTGAAGATATGGATTTCGGTGGATTGTAAGTATTATGTGATAGCTCTATGAGGTATGATGGAAAATGAAGGTTGTGAGATCAAATATTCTATGATGTGGGAGAAAATATTGGAATTAGGCTCATTTACAGCTTGTATTAACCAAATTTGTATCAAAATTGTTAGTTGTGATATCCATCGTAAGGGGAAACAAAGTATTGGAACTGGTGAACGTAGATAAGGGACAAAGAGGAATATTAGGGATATCACCCTAGGTAAATCCTACCCAAAATTAAGAGCAGAGGTTGTATATACAGGAAATCTTGTCTTGTGAAAATTTGGTAAGATCTATCATTATAGTTCTTCTCATCATGAAATTTTTGGCTTTATTTCTTTCTCAAGTTTGGAAAGTAGAAGTATGTGGAATACTCTATGGGATTTTTCTCTTGGCATAATTTCAATATTATGCCATAGTAGTTGAAAATGGACTATGAATTTTAATCTCATGGAAACATACGCTGAATTTCTTTCTTAGATTGGTCTATGAGTTTCTCTGTTAGTGTGCTCTTTTGGCATATTTATAACTCGATGGGATTTTGGTTTGAGATGACCAACAAGCTTTATTTGATGCCAACTATGGAGAAAACTTATTTTTGTCTATAAGCACCAATGAGTTGGGCTAGAAATTTTTGTCTCCATCCTTCCTTGCTAGGTTCATGGGTTTCATTTGACATGCTTATATTTGTGAAAAAGGGTTGTTATTTACTTGGTTTGATATGTCTATGCCTTAATATGTGTTTTCATATTTAAATGGAAAATAAGTTCCCATGAAAGTGTTTTTGAGGATGTATGTCATTTGCACCAGTGTTTGAGAGTTTGGGATCTCTCAGATTATATGGTTGAATACTTGAGGATATAGGTCTTTGGAATGCCTTTGCAATTGGATGAATAATTTGTGGAACATAGGCCTAAATTGTTTTAGAAGTTTAAGTGTTTTGAAAAGCATTTTTAGCTCTCACACCCCTGATTTCATTGTGTTGGTATTTTCCACTATGGGGAAATCAATTAGTTTCTTTTGTTGAGGACTTGTGAATGCAAAATTGTTAGTATCATGCCACGAATCTCCATTGTGGAAGTCAAAAGTGGTTAATGGAGAAAAACAATCAACTTATAAAAGAAGTCATATTTATTCAATTGTAACACAACTAGTTGGTATTTACCTTAACCATTGTTATGGAGCCACTGGATGAACATAGAGTCATAATGCACAAAAATGAGGATGATCTCTCAAGTCTCCACCTACAAATTGAGGGCCTACAACTAGTTATTGACATGCAAAATTCATATCCATATTTTCTCTAGTAATGAAATAAGCATAGTACCTCAATATCTACCTGATATCATTGCAATAATGCCTCCTTAGAATGGTGGATCAAGGCAAGGTAAAGATACTCCTAATGTAGATTATTAATATGTTAGTTTGTAGATGTTTTCAAATTTTGTATTTTTTATCGCATGTATATGCATTTAGACATGGTAACCTAGATAGAAAGGAACTCAAATTTGTTGTTAGAATGGGAATTCTAGGAGTTTATAGATGTGAATAAAAAATTGGAACATGCCCAACTTTTGATGTATTTGCTACATCCACAATTCATATTTTTTAGTAATACAAAATGTTCTCATTTTGGTTAAAACTAAAAAAAAACAATAATGAATGATTAAGAAATGCATTTTGTAAATGGTATAATAATTTTTCTAGTAGAAAAAGTAATGACCAACCATTGGAAGACATCCATTTATCATCATCATGTGAAGGAACTAGTAAAATCATTCAATAAAACATTGTATAAGAGATTAAAGAAACTTTGTGGAATTGACCAAATGATTGGGATGATAAATTATCAGTGTGTTATGGGTATACCAGACTCATATAAGAGACCAGTTGGGAAAATTCCATTCAAATTCGTGTATGGATGGGAAGCAATGATTCCTCCACATTTATGAATGGATGGAAAAATATTCAAATTAGTACTCCATTATGACCTTGTTATAGCAAAAGGTGAAAGGTTCCATCATAGAAATAAATTGGAAGAAGAATAAATGAATACACTCATTCACAAGGAAATCCAAAAACATCATTATAAATCCTGAAAGGTTTATAGGACTTGGGGTGCTTAATTTGTACATCAACTTAACAAGGGTACAACCTTTATGATACAATCTTAATTTACGGGGAATAATAGCTCATTAGAAACAATTATCCTAGGATTACCTCCCTTTAACTTTAGAACCCAAAAATTATATAAAAAATACTAAGAAGATAAAGAACCATTCAGTCATTGGAAGAGGTATATGGCCACCAATATCCATTTGGATCGAAACCCCTTCAAATATCCATTGCATCAAGTTCCTACATGAAATAGGGAAACTCCTACTAAACTTTCTCCTAGTGAGCCACTTGTCTTAGCGAATAAGCTCCCTTGCTTTGCAATCTTCATAGATATGTATATTATGTTGATGTGTATATTTCATCCTCATGAAGGGATTTGATCCATTAGGGATTATTGGATGCATTTAGGATTGAATTATTTTGGGGCTAATTGCTCGGGTTCCTCTAAGGTGTTTAGTGGAGGTGGAAAAAATGGTAGAAGCAGCTCCACATTTAATATTGGGTACAAGCCAAGGAAAGGGGAAACACTCAATTCAAAAGCATCTTCAACCATATCCCTTGTGATTGTGTAAGGCCTACATTGGAGTGATTTGATATTCTTTTGGGGGCTTGTGAGGCACTCTTTTTGTAAATTCAACCACATCTTATCCCCAACATAAAATTTATTAAGGGAAGAGAGAAAGCAAAATGCAAATGGGTTAGAAGACAATGAGGAAATGCTCTGACAAGGATCGTTAGGGTTTTGCAGCGTGTCGGCGCACCAGAGAAGCGAGCTAGAGAATCGCAGTGCAGGGAAAGATCAGGAGCTCTCATTAGGATTGGTGAAAATCTGTGTGGGGGGAACCACGAAAGAAAGGACCAGTCCGAGCGACCAATTCTGAAGGCGGCCATGGAGAGTAACTCGGGGAGGGGAGAGATCCCCTCCTTTAAAACTGTGGTGGCAGGGGAATCCAGTGGTGGAAGCAAATCGAAACCACAGACGGACAATGCCAAGGATACTCCGGTCCTGGGCAATCGATGGCAAGCAAAAATGGGGGGAAGGTGTCTTCCAAGGGCCCAGAAACGACCAAGGTATGTGATCTCAAACAACAAACTGGAAGATTACCGAAGTTACATGAAAGACCATGCTTTAATCTGTAAGTTTATAGGTTTTTGGCCCTCTGAGAGGGATTTGGTTAAATGGATTCAATTACGCTGGAAACAAAAAGGGCATATTGATCTGAAACTGGGAGCAAAGGGTTTATTTACCATCATATTTGTGAATCTAGAAGATAAGGAAAGAATCTTCGAAGAGGGACCATATTTTATGAATAATGTGGGGTTATTCATGAGACATTGGGAGGAGAGGTACAACCCGGATGCAGAAAAACTGCTAGCTGCTCCGGTATGGATTCGTTTGTTTGGATTACCATCAGAGTTTTGGAACCCAGAGATTCTCGAAGGAATCGGAAACTCAATAGGGGAATTTTTCAAAGTTGTTGAATCAACCAAAAGGGGAAAATTTACTTCCGACGCAAGGATCTGTGTATATATGAATATAGCAGAACCTTTGCCTGAATTTGTGGAAGTGGAGTATCACGATGAAATCTGGCAGCAACCATTAGATTACGAGCACATACCCTTTCGATGTCGAAAATGCCACGAATATGGACACCTGTATAGAGAATGCCCTCATAACAGGGAAGGAGAGCTTAAAAGAATAATAGAAAAAGAGCAAAGGAAAACAGCGGCAACTGAGACAGAAGAGAGGGGCTTTAAGGAAGTCCATAGGAGACAGAAAACGCGAACTGAGGGACAAAAAGAGCAAACAAAAGGAAAAAACATCCCCATGGAAAATAAAAATAAATTCCAAGCCCTCCAAGACGAGGAAGAGGAGACAGAAGAAGGGAAACAGGAAGAACCGGCTATGGAAACTGTCCCGATGGAAATCATAGCGGATACCCTAGGCAAATCCAGCAGCCAAACGAAAGAAACTAAAGTTGAAATGGGAGATCAATAGGATAAAACAGAAGAGAAACCTAAACAAGGGTCAGACAAGCAAAAAGAGAATGGGACCGAAGAAGAGCGGTTAATGAAAAAACTACTGCAAGAATGGAGGCATTTAGATGAGAGATTCATCCCCGAAATCCAAAAACAACAATACAAGGAGGCCTACCAAAAATTTAAGGAGAAGAAAGGAGGGTTGATGGAGATCGGCCCAGAACAATCAGAAGCGTCAGGGTCTCAAACCGTAGGATTGGACGGACATGGCAAAGGAGGAAGGAAAAGAGGGAGGAAACCCATGAATGAGACGATCCAAGCAGTAGGTGAAACTCTTGTCAATTCCAGAAAAGTAATACCTCTGTTAGAGGTATTCCACCCCCCTCCTAAAAAGTTTTAAATGATCATCACAAGCTGGAACATAAGGGGACTTAGCAGTAAAGGAAAACAGAGGTACCTCAAGGAGAGGTTGAAGAAAGATAAACCGAGTATAATGTTGATTCAAGAAACTAAAATGAATCAACAGCAGATACAGGAAATCCTGGACAAATCAAAATCAAAATTTGAAGTCATGGCCCAGGACGCGGAGGGGACAGCCGGTGGCTTAGCGATTCTATGGAACCCAAAGGAGGTCCTCTTCGAAAATTGGATCAGCCTTCCCAGAATCCTTTCTGGAGTGTGCAGGATAGTAGGAACAATGGAAAGAATTCTCATTTCTGGAGTGTATGGCCCCCACCTTCCCAGTGGTCGAAAAGAATTTATGAGGAATATCCAGGCAGTAAGAAAATTAATCCCGGACGATTTATGGATAATAGGCGGTGATTTCAATTTGATCCGGGATTTAGGAGAGAAACGAGGAGGCATCAGGAGGCAGGAACCAAGTATGGACGACTTCAATGAACTCATAACAAATCTAAGATTAGTAGACACTCCAACAACAAATGGGGTGTTCACCTGGAATAACAGGAGGGGTGGCAGAAATCAGATTGCATCAAGGCTGGATAGATTCCTCCTATCTGAGCAAGTTCTGAATAGGGATGTTTTCATAGAGGCCAAAATTCTCCCAGGTTTCGGATCTGATCATTGGCCGATATGTTTAGAAATTGATATTAAAAAAATGAAAAGCAAGAAACCTTTCCGCTTTGAATCCTTTTGGCTCAGAAATCCAGATTTTAGACTTCTGTAATCCATAGTATTTGTTTAGAAACTTTTTGGCGAAATCACATGATTGATCATTTGTCGACACGTTTCGAACCAACTAGTGTGGTTCATCGTCAGGACAAGTTGAAGAAACAGATCCAGTTAGCGTGTTAAATAGTCTAAGCAGAGACTCCAATGGCTAAAAAGACTAACGGCTAATTTTCAAATTACGAACCCCAGTCAAACCTCCTTTAACTAAATTAATATAATATTCTTTATAATTATTATTATATTTACGTAGTTGGGTAAAAAATAAAACAGAACCGGGTTAGATATCAATTTTTTATTCA
>APFE031417785.1:561637-582935 GCA_000404065.3 Pinus taeda | reverse complement strand
ACATAATTTTTTTTTTTCTCAGTAAAACTACACTATTATATTATGTACAATAAAACAGTTACACCAGTTACAGACATGTAAGCACTATGTCCATGGCCATCTATGGCACTTTGGACTCTGATCGCTCAGAACAAAATAGAAAGCCCATACCTGGGCTTCACCCCTGAAATCAAAAAGGGATAGAGAGACTAGACTTAACTGATTAGTCCCACGCAGTGGCACAAAATCTTGACAGTAAATCCCACGCAGGGGCGCATAGGAGAATCAGGATAGCCCACGCAGGAGCACAAAATCTCAACCAGACTGCCCACGCAGGGGCCCTAAGACTTGACAACACTGCCCACGCAAGGGCCTCAAAAGACTCTCGATAAGTCGCCTGACAGGCAATGCATAAACCCACAAAAAAAAGCAGGAGCTTTGGATATAAACCTGTGGAAGTATGAACAGAACCGCGGAACATGAGAGAACCTGAGCCTAGCTGGATGACGGGGATGCACGCCAGCTGAGTGCTACTCCGGGGGCTTTTCCTCGACCACCCTACACCAGCCATATTTCTCTCGCATCGCTTCCCATTCGTCCTCGTCGTCTTCCTGTGAAGTCGATGCTTTCTGGTTTCCAGGGCTGCAGGGGGCTTGCTCAGGTGCCTTCTCTGGTTTCTTCCCCTCCTCCACTAAGCTTCCACCTGGGGCTTTCTCCTGTTCCCTCGAATCTCTTTCATCTTCCTGGGGCTCCTCAATGAACAAAACCGAGACGTGTGCATTGATACGTGGTTTGTCCATCGAGCAGCCAAATGAGAAGATGGTTGAGCCAAATGCAGGTGCAGGGGCTGGTTCCTGATTAGAACCCCCCGCCTCCAGAAATTGATTGACTTGGATGGGGTTGGCCTGAACCCCTTCATGACATTGACATCGACAGCAAGGAAGGCGCGGCCTTGTTGATGGGGGACGAGACGGCCTTCCGCGCGCAGGTCCTCTTCTTCTAACCATCTTTGCAGGTGCAGCGGGTCCTTGTTGAAATGCAGGCTTAGGGCGGAGGCACAATTGAAGACTGCCCCGAACCAGTATTGCAGGCAGGTGATGCAGGTTTCCCTTAGCCGAGTGTAGCCACCATCCCCCTGAGTGCAAACCTCCCCCAATTGACAACGAACTCCGCGCCTTGGAGCGCAAATACCCCACCAGAACAGAGCGCAAACCCCCAACCAGAACAGAGCGCTGATACTTCCCTTCTGGAGCCAAGTCCTGTGGAATGTATCGACGCCCAGCATAATATTCCCTGTAGCGTAGATAAACATACCATTTAACAGCAGCGTCCCTCCCATGGGTACTGTCCTCCATAACTGTGAATTCTAGGCTATCCCGTTCACCCAATGCAGCATTGAATGCAACCGCAGGCGCTCTCTATGTCGTCCATCCATGGCGGAGGGCTGATAAGAAGGCTTGCCTCAGGCACGCGGAGGCACATGGCTGTCATGTGGCCTTGCCATGACACCCGTCCCATCATGTGGTCTAGCCTTGACACCCGCATCCGAGGCCTCTGCATCACTTTGGATCAGTCTAGTAAGCTCCTGAGCTTGTGCATTGTTTGGAATTATGGATGTGATTCCATTGAGAAAGGTATTGGCATTTTCAACTCCTATATTAGCTAGGAGGTTGGCAGCCTTATTGCCTTCTCTTTTGGTATGCATGAAAGAAACGGCTCTGTTGCAGCGAAGCATTATTTCAATGCCCTTTAGTCTAGCCTCGAGCCTCCAGCTGGTGGCTATTTTCCTAGCTTGAGAACCATTTTGGAGACGTTTAGCCATGTTGATGAGGATCTGGGAATCTCCTTCAACAACTAGGGGTTGGAGTTCTAGCCCCCAGGTGAGAGAGAGTCCTTGCCATAGACCCTCTAGCTCTGCTGAGTTGTTGGTATCCCAGCCTATGTTGCCAAAATAAATCTGTTTGAGGGTGCCTTCATGGTCTCTTAGAATTCCTCCAAAACCCGCTATTCCGGGGTTGCTTTTGGAGGCTCCGTCGAAGTTGAGCTTGTAGGAGTGCTTTGGAGGAGCCTTCCATTTGCCTGCGGTGTTGGAGCTGCTTTTGGTGGAGCTGCTCTACTGAAGTTCCTGAGGGAGCTGCATTTGCCAGTTGTCTAGTATACTTTTCTCATTGGGTAGAGATGGAAGATCCTCCTGTGTCCAAGGTCGAAGCAGTAGTGTTTCTTTAAGATTCCCACAGAATTTCTTCCAAATTTCCTCATTCGAAGAGCTTTGGTTCTTAAAAATTCTTTTATTTCTTTCCTTCCATATGCTCCAAAGCATTAGCCCTAGGATTATGTTCCATAGACAATTAAGGAGCTCGCTTTTGTAAGGCCTCTGTGTCCACTGCCTTAGGGATCCAATTATGTCATTTTCCAGTCTGCATCTTCTTTGACATCTAAAGCTGACCTTTTCCCATAACTGATTGGCTAAAGGACAGGCATCCAGGAGGTGTTGGAGGGTTTCCTCATTATGCCTGCAATTGTGGCAGAAGGATGGACCATGAAAATTTCTGCTTCTTAATTTGTCCCATGTGAGGATTCGCTTGTGTCCCACAAGCCAGAGGAAGTGAGAGACTTTGGGCCAAGAATCGAGCTCCCAGATTTTGCGCCAGATAGGATCAGGCGGAGTGGCACTGTTGCTAATTATTTTGTAAGCCTTTGAAGGAGTGTAGGTGCCTTTGGGAAGGTATCCCCACCGAAGGATGTCATTTCCTTCTTCACGTCTGATGTTTCTTTTCCGTAGTTCTATTTCCAGTTGCTCAACATCTCGAAGGTTTGTGGAGTGGATTAGCTGATTACCTTGTTTCCATTGCCTGAAGCCATGCTTCGCTTCCAGCATCCAGTGCTGCTGGACCTTTTCCTGTTGCTGCTCCTGTGAATTGAATACCGGGGTTGGGTGCAGAACACTGTTGAGCTTTGGCATCTGATTCCAGGCATCTGTCCAAAATCTTGTTGTGCTGCCATTCCTCACTTCCCAGAAACTATGTTTTTGAATTAGTTGGTTGTGCTGTTTGGCAGCGTTCCACATTAGCGAGCCATTAACGTTGGGAGTGAGCCTGATGAGATCCTCCTGAGGTCTGTTATTGGCATATTTGGTTGTCCATAATTTGGCCCAAGGCTTGTCTGGATTGGTGACCCATTGCCACCAAATTTTAGCACTCATGATGGAATTACTGTGCTCTGGGTCTCTTAGTCCTATGCCCCCTTTGTCTCTGGGAGTGCAGACCGTGACCCATTTTACAAGGGCCCATTTACAATTGGTTGCCATACCACCCCAAAGGAAGTGCTGCTGAAGATTCCTTATTTTTTTTATGACCCATTTCGGCGCTGCTAAGAATGAAAACAGAAAGAGAGGCATGGACTAAAGGACCGATTTGATAAGAACCACTCGACTGACCAGATTTAAAGTTTTGTGAGTCCAGAGGTTGAGGCGGGATTCGAGCTTTTCAAGGAGGGATCTCCAGGAGGAATGCTTTAAGGAGGAGGCTGTGAGCGGAGCTCCTAGATAGCTGGAGGGGAGGGAGGCCGAGGGGAATCCTAAGATTCGGGTGACCGCTGACTTGACAAAGGGTGGCGTGTGAAAGAAGAAAATTTGGGATTTGGAGCAGTTAATATTCGTTCCAGAGGCTGCGGAGAAATCATTTAGCAGGTGTTTAAAGCGGGAGGCTTCCAGAACCGAGGGGTACCCAAAGAGCATGGTATCATCAACAAATTGTTGATGGGTGTTAGCAGGGGTGTTATGAACTGATCGGCCTTTAAGCTGATTGGAGTGGAGGGCATTTGTGATGTGACGACCAAGGCCCTCAGCCATGAGTAAAAAGAGGAAAGGGGATAGGGGGTCTCCTTGCCTGATCCCTCTGGAGGGCTTTAAGGGCTTTGAGGGGATGCCATTGACGAGAATGGAAAATTGAGATGAAGTGATTAGACTCATGATCCATCGAACCCACATAGAGCAGAAGCCAAAGGCTTTAAGCATGTGCTGGATGTAGGTCCAGCTGAGTTTATCAAATGCCTTAGAGAGGTCGAGCTTGAGAAGCATACCTGCCTACTTGGAGTGCTTTAGGGAGTGAATTATCTCGTGCGTGAGAAGAATTCCGTCCATGATCTGACGTCCTTCCACATAGCCTGACTGTTCCGGAGAGATCAGCAAAGGTAGGAGGGGCTTTAGCCGATTTGCAATCACCTTAGATATGACTTTGTAGATGACATTAAAAAGAGCTATTGGCCTATACTTGTCAGGGGTGAAAGAGTTCTCCTCCTTAGGGATAAGAGTGATAAATGTTGAGTTGATAGCAGGGAGCACCCAGTGGAGAGCTCTTGATTCTTCTACTATTTTCCAGACCTCTTGCTTTATTAACTCCCAGAAAGTGTGAAAGAAAGTGGTGGTGAAACCATCGGGGCCTGGAGCTTTACCTTCCTTCAGTTGAGACATGGAATCATCCACTTCCTGTATCAGTATGGGCCGAAGAAGATTTGTGTTGTGCTCCTCTGTGACGAGCCTTGGCACATTGCTGGTTATTCTTTCAATGGCTGGTCGTCTATCTCCTTCAGGTTCGCGATGGACTTGGGCGAAGTGGTTTAGGAATTCCTCCTCTATTTCCTCATGCTTCTCTATTTTAACTCCTCCTTGTTTCTGAATAAAAGGGATGCTATTGTGCATTCTACGTTGAACAGTGGTTTTGTGGAAGAATTTGGTGTTTCGTTCGCCTTCCGTTAGCCATCTTATTCTGGATTTTTGCTTCCAATATACTTCCTCCTGTTTCCTCCTTTCTTCCAGTTGGTTGTGGATGCTGCTTTCCTTTGCCAGAGTTTCTTCTGAGTGCCCCTCGGTTATGACCTTTTGTTGGAGTGCCAAAAGTTCCTTATTGAGATCTTGCTGCGCTGCGAATATGTTACCGAAGGTCTCCCTGTTCCATCTTTTTAGCTGGCCTTTAAGAAACCTGAGCTTTTGATGGAACTGAAACATTTTGGATCCTTCTGGTGGGGAGAAGGAAGACCAAGCAGTTTGGACAATATATTTTAGCGAGGGATGTGATATCCAAAACTCCTCGAAGTGGAAGGGCCTTCTTGTAGGATTGTCTAGTCTCTGCCACTGGAGGACAATCGGCCAGTGGTCTGAGCCTGTGTGGGGAAGGATGGCTGCTGTAAAGTCTCCTCCAAGGTGAACCGCATTGTCTGATATGAGGAAGCGATCCAGCTTGGAGGCTATTTGATGTCTGCCTGCTCTGCGGTTGCTCCAGGTGAAAGTACCATTACCAAAAAAGATATCTATGAGGGAGGCGTTTTGAGTGAAGTCCTTGAAGTGGGAGTTTTCATGATCCATTCTGTTTTTGCCCCCTATCTTCTCCTCTAACTTGGTGATCATATTGAAGTCTCCGCCTATAATCCAAAGCGGATGCGTTCTGCTATTATTCAAAGCTTCGATGGTGTCGAGAAGAGCCATTTTACTACCCGAGTCCTGCGGGAAGTAAACATTAGAGAGATTTCCATGAATAATCGTACCTAGGATGTGAAAAGCAGCCTGGATAAGATGATGGGAAGCATGCAGATCTGAAAGTTCTATCGCCTGTGTATTCCACGCTATGGCCAGCCCTCCCGAGGCTCTAGAGGCATCCACCGCTACCGATTGACAACCCGACCACGCCTTGGAGAGAATGCTGCCTAATGTTGAACTGTTACACTTGGTTTTTTGCAGAAAGCACATTTGTGGTTTCTCCATTTTTATTATATTTTTTAACATTCTGATTTTTCCAGGGCTATTAAGCCCCCTTACATTCCATGATGCCAGCTTCATGGATTAACTATGGATTGAGGTTTGTAGTACCCCGTCATTTTTGCATACCTGCCCGAGTCTACCAGAATTTTCCCAATCTCGATTGTTCGCTGAAGATCCGTCTTTCTTCCTCTCTTCTTGGTGTCTTTTGGAAGTGGATTGCCATCCCATTGGCTTCCTGGCTATATACCTAGTTGTTGTTGATGGAATGCCCTGGAGATGACCACTTCCAGCTTATTGAGTTGAGACTCTGATATGCTGTCATATGCCTTTTTTTTGCATGCCAGTTCTAGCTCTATAATGTCTAGTCCGTTCATATCTATGCTCTCTGGTTCTTCTTCCATGGGTTGTACTTGATTGCTTCCATCCACATTGATCTCTGTGATTTGAGGGTTGTCGATCTTTCCCTCAGTTTCCATGGCCTTTCCTTTCCCATCCGACTCTGAGGGTCCTTCCGAGCTGAATATCGGGTTGTTGGTGAGGGGGGGAGATTTGGATGAGGAGTCTGAGGGTGGAGGGCGCGAGGACGAAGAGGGAGGAGCAGGGGATTTTTCATGGAATGAGGGTTGGTCCTCAAAGGTTTGCGCTAGGAGCTCAAAGCTGTTCTTGGTGGCGGGGCCTTGATTTTTAGATTGTTGTGGCTTATTGCCATTGTTGGGCTTCTTGTGCACTCGTCTTCGGCTAGGGGCTTTTGTGAAGCCATCTTGGGCTGGGGTTTCAGAGGATTCTGGGGTAGCAACTTTGGCATTCAGCGGGCAATCCCGGAAGAGATGCCCTAGGGCATGACATCTTCTGCACCGAAAGGGGACGTGCTCATAGTCCAGAGGTTGGATCCATTCTTCGTCCCGATGGAAGAGACTTACTGATTCTGGCAAAGCTTCATTCAGTCGTATGAAGATGCATATGCGGGCATAGGAGATGTGTATACGCTTTTTTGTTTCTTCTGTTGCTCTGATATATTCCCCTATTCCATTTCCTATACCTTTGAGAATGTCCTCGTCCCAATATTCATCTGGAAGAGAGTAAAGTCTTATCCATACTGGCGCCCATGTGAGATCTTCCTTGTCCAGGTTGAATCTTGGGATCCAATCCCGCAGATACAAACCCGCTGAGTTGAAAAAATAGGGTCCCTCTCCCAGGACTCTGTATTTGTCCTCCAGACAGAAGAATATTGCCATGAAAAAACCTTTTGGCCCTAGCTGTAGTGTGACGTCTCCTTTTGGTTTCCATTTCGCCGCAATCCAGCCATATAAGGCCCTTTCTGTCGGCCAAAACCCTATAAACTTCCCAATGAGTGCATGATCTCGCATGTATTCTATTCGTTCGTCAATCTTGTGTCCTGAGAGCTCTATTCTGGGTCGCTCTTTGGCTATAGGCTTACAGGTCGCCGATGAGACCTTCGAGGTCTCCCCCGGTTGCTCCCCATTTTCTTGTGCAACGCTGGCATTTTCCTTTCGCCCTTCTGTTCCTTTATTTCCGTTCTGCTTCGTGCGCTCTCTGTTCATGAGTCCTCTATCAATGGATCCATAAATCGGATTCTGATAAGGTCCTAGCGGCGAAAAGTTCGCGTCTGGGGAGGGCTCTGACGCCCTCCCTTGGGAAGATTCCATTTGCTGAGCTTAGCTCCCTGTCGTACTGATTTGTGACAGCAATCTTGGTGCAACGACTGAGATGTTCTAGGGGTGCGCAGACTGCGTCGTGACCAAAACCCTGAACCCTAACCTTCGTTACCTGCTCCCGTGACCGCGCTCCTCTCTATAATGCTAAACATTGAGAAGAAACTCATTATATAATATAATATAATATTAATATGTAGCATTTATTAAATTTAAATAATATATATAAATATTTAAATTATAAATAGATATTTTAGAAATTCTTAGTTAATTTTTTTTTTCTTTTAGAGTCTAGGTTTTTAAGCTAATAATTTAAGTTTTTCTTTTTCTCTTTTATTTATTTATTTATTTTTCCATGTTGCTTCCTCTCTCTTCAAGCATTGTCTTAATGATGAATTTTCTTATGGATTCGAAATGTTGATAATTTTCAAATATTACTATGGAAAATATGAACTCTTTATCTATAATTAATAAATTTGCAGAGGGTTGTGTTATAGCTATGCTAAACATATGGAAGGATTCCATTCCATGTATGTGGATTCTTGGAATTATATGTGTAATATATGCACAATCATGATCCATTTACTACTTTTCCTTACCCATTTATTAGGGAAAGAAAGGTAGTTGATTTAGCCAACTTGGTATCCATAAGATACCACAAGATGCACTAGAAAGTACAGAGGAACTTGCTTTTCCTATTTGAAATAATGGTTTGAGGTAGCCCAAAATGAATTGAAACACACTCAAAGAAGAGTTTAGTAGTGGATTCAGCTATGATATTTTTCTTGCATGGTTCCAAAATGGGCATCTTAGAGAACCAATCAACAACCACAAACACAAAATTATTACCATGCCTCATGGAGGGGAAAACCTAACATGTAATCCACATATATTTACTCCTAAACCTTGTTTTAGGTAGGTAGAGGATTGTCCAACCCATGCTTCTTGATGTTTAGTTTAGCAATGGCATAGGTGGTGCACGATATGATATATCGATGCACATCCTATTAGAGATTTGGTTAGTAGAAATGCCTCTTAAGTACTACTACTATCTTCTCCAAATAAAAGTTCTTTACCAGTTGACTATAATGTGCCTACAAAATCAACGTAGTCTTCTTGCTTAAAGGAACACAAAGGTGTCCTAGGTATCACAAGAGTGCATCCTAGAGATGGAATTATGGAACTTGTTTCCCTATGATTAATTCTTGTTATGTAGTAGTGAAGTCAAAGCCATTATTGTATAATTGTGGCCACCTAGAGGTATTTTTCCCTCAAAAGTTTAATAACTATGATTAAAGCCATAATTGGGGGCCAATTAATATAGTCTACAACATAATTGTTGTTGTCCCTCTTTTACGTGATGTTCAAGTGGAATTGTTGTAGGTATGTGGATCATTTTTTTATGGTGGTCATTATTTAACTTTCCTTATTTCGATATAAATTGTAGATGAGTATGGTCAATGTGGATGATTGTATCCTTCCCTTCCACTGTCGACATGTCTACATAGTGGAGTAAAAGTATTTTTTATATGTGGGGTATGTCCAAATATTATCAGAGAGTGTTTCACTATGATATGCTATTGGATGTCCTTACTGAGTGAGGATTACATTGATAGTGTAGTTAGAGGCATATGTATGAATCTCAAATGTATATTAGGTCTAAAAAGGTGAGGATTAGTAAGGAGTAGAGGTGGTGCTTTAAAACCTCAAATGTTTTCTTTTTTGACTCAAACTAGGAAAACTTTGTTGTAGATCTAGCCTTGGTTACTTGACTTAAGGGAAAATAAATATGAGAGGTCCACAACATGAACCTTCGATGGAAGTTAATAATTCCCAAGAAGTCACATAGCTCTGTTAGGGCATTTGGGGTTGGGATATCCTAAATGAATTATACCTTGGATGGGTCTACATGCGCCACATGTTCATCCACAATGTATCCCATGTATAAAATTATCTTCACACAAAATGAGCATTCTTCCATATTGGCATACAACTTGCGTTGTCATAGGGTTCTTAGGACATGTTGAATGTGGTGAAAATGTTCTACCTAGTTTTAGCTAAAGATGAGGATATCATCCAAATATGCAACCATAAAATATTTTGTGAATGACAACAATATACAATCCTTCATCCTCATGAACATTGTTATATCATTAATCAAGCCAAAGGGCATGACCAACCAGTCAAAAAGATTGCATTTAGATTTGAAGGTTAACTTCCATACATAATTTTGTTTAATTGAAGCTGGGTGGTAACCTAAATTTATATCAAAGTTACTAAGGAACTTGGCAACCTTAAGCTCATCAAGAAGATCATCAATCTAGGGGGATTGGGTTTCTTTTCTTCATAGCTTTTTTGTTAAAGTACCTTTAATCAACACAGAGTCTCCATGTTCCATCCTTCTTCTACACCAACATAATTAGGCTCCTGCAAGGTGAGGAGCTTGGATGAACGTGATCCTTTTGGATGAGCTGATGAATTTAATGTTTTATTTCCTCATTCTCTTAGAGATAACATCTATATATTGGGTCATTAGGTAAAGGAGAATCAAGTGTCAATTTAATTAAGTGTTTGACCTTGCAATGCAAAGGAACCCCCACATGTGAAGTGAATATATATTTGTATGTCTTGACAATATTTCCCACCTACTTTTGTTATGTATATATGCCTCATGCTAACAATATTGTGTTGGAAGTGACCTTCCTTTCACCTTCCAATAGAAGGATGAAGAATACAAACTTTGTAGTCTAAGAGATGACCTTTTATCATTGTTTTGTTGACATCGATGAAATTTGAATAGTTAGAACTACCTTCGTTACCCTATCAAGCTAACCTCCTAGAGTAACAATAACGCTACAAGGACATAATTATTAAGAAATATGACATTTCCACATACAAGTTTATCCTAAAATAACATCGCAATCTTTGTAGGTCTTAATGCCATAGGATAGGTGACATTGTTGGTTGACACATTTGTCTCATTCATGGCTTAACCAAATAATGGTGAATGGTTGGGGGCGTGACACTATAAGTAGCTCTATTTTCATGATGAAATTAGTTGATATTAGGTTCTTCTGGGTCCTACGTTTATAAATTAAATGTAGTTGGGTTTTTTTCACCCAAATTTTTGAATGGAAGAGGTGCTCCTACTCCTAAGCCTCCTCTAGCTCATCTGGTTGGATATTTATGATTGCAATGGTAACACTAAGTTATTCATCAATAATTGATTTTCCTTTATCGTCTTATACATTAAAATCAAGTATAGGAAATATTTATTTTCCATTAAAATCATCCAACATTGATCGTTTTAAGTGGCATTCATCATTGTTTTTCTAGGGGATTTTATGGAACTCACACCCTTTCCAGTGTGATTCTTTTACTTCCCATTACCCCTTTTAACCTTTGACTTGAGATAGTTATATTTATGTTAGATATCCTATCTCTTTCCCTTGTTCTATGAGTTAGGGCTACCTTTTTCAAGCTTTTATTTTGGTGGTTTTGCAATCCTAAACTCTTTCTTATTCCTCTTCTTCAATTTTAGTTAATTTTGATAAAATATCTATAAGCATCTCTTAGTGAGGAGACATTCAAGAAATCCATCTCTGTTTGGATTTACCTATCTAGGCCACCATCATAATTTAGAACTGGGCGCCACTTAGAGTCTTTTATACCTATTTTTATTACAAGGTATGGAAAATATTGGTGTACTTTGTCACCCTCTAATATGTTTGTTGTCGTAGAGTTTTTCATCTTGTGTATTAGTCATCATAGTTCCCTATAGGGTATAATTCCTCCTCAAGGGAATAAAAAAAAATATGGAAAAGTGGGTCATGACTTGAATATCATATAGTTATCTTTGTTGTATCTATCCCAGTAACATTCTAACCAATATTTGACATGCTGAAAGGATTTCATGAGCACAAAGGTGACCTTTCCATTGTCAAATTTTTTTGGACAGAGAAATAACCCTCTAACATATTCAACAATTTATCAAAATAATTTTCATCTATTTAGTTAAAATTAAGGAGATATCAAAATCATCTCGTACCTTGAAGGGTGTCACACCTTTAAAATTTCTATCTATTGAAGGCACCTCAACTACCGTTGAGATACTCGTTAAAGGATGTGGGTGAAAATGTCCATCATCTCATTATTCTATCATGTAAGTGATTCCTCGAGAAAAAACTTGATGGAATATCTTTCTCTATAATCTCCTTTCTCTTCTTACATGGGAGGCCACCTGGCTTGGACAGAGTGATCATTCCTAAGTGAAATTATCTCAAGACCCCACTCTCTATACACTAAAATCATCGGGGACATGCACTAAGAAACAAAATGGAGTAGACTGATTTGATACCACTAATCCAGGTTGTGCAAGGAATGAAATAATAGGTAGGAAAGGAAATGAAACACATACATAGAGAAATATAGTAGAGAGAAAAATAATATAGTGAAAACCCAACTTCTATTAATGAATAAAATAACATAATATTGTAGAACACAAATTGATTAGAGTGGTGGTAGCTATATCTAAAGAGAGAGATAGAGAGAGAGAGACGGTGTTTACATGCATTTGAAAAACATCTATTACAAGAGGATGAAATAATTTCATTTTAACATAAAAAGAGCCCTAGAGTTAAAAAAATCCTAACACTAGAAGATGAAGTGCAAAAAGGTTTGTAGGCCCTTAGGTGGCTAGTTGGTACATCAAGTTTTTTCGAGCACATATTTTGCATACAATCTTTATTTTGGGTCAAATATAGCTCACTGGAAAGAACTATCCAAGAATTACAAATTTTGACTAGGGTTAAGGAATGCCATGGTAGCCCTTGGCTTACTGAATGGATGAAAAACATCATTTAGGGCCTCAAAATAACCCTAGAATTTTGGACTTGAAAATCATATAAAAACTACCAAGAAGATAGAGAATTATTGAGTTAGTGGAAGAGGTGGGTGTCCACCAATATCCACCCAGATCATCTCTATAGTAAGGAATAGGCACAAAGTTGTTGGTAGATTGCATTCCCTAAGCATGGTGTCTACAACAAGTCAAAGTGATAAGAACCATTGGAGCAGAGAACTTGAAGGTGTTGGTCTTGATGAATCATCTAAGGGAAATACTTCAATATGATGTATTATGCATTCTTTAGTGAATAACTATTATATGAATTTATTGGATTAAAGGTTCATTAGGATTGAAACCATAATGTAATCCACAATAACAATGGATAGAATGATGGGTGTTTTCTTATATATGAAATATATTTCAATTCTAAGTGGATAGATGAAGAAAATAGGAGATTGAACCAAGGAATCCAATGAAGCATTTAACTTGTATGGGCTAGGCTTGATAGTGGAACAACATGGGGATATTAAGGAGAGGTGACCATGGTGTGTGAGGACCTATAGAGATATTGAAATATCTTTGGACACACTTGGGAAAGATGGTTGGAAATATGAACAAGAAATAAAAGTATTTTTTGAAGAGAGTGTTGGTATAATTTGTTTGAATGTGCCTCTTTTGATGTATTATATACAAAAGCATGACAATATTCGAAAATATTCATGTGATTTTGTGGATTATAAATAGATTATTCATGGACTTGAAAGCCACTCAACATTGTCTTCTCATTAACTCACAATTAGGCAGCTGACAATCTAAGAGTAGGCTATTGAGCCTACTGAACTTGTGGAGAAGGTTCATTAGAGAATTCCTATGGGGAAAGGCTTAATAGTTGAGAAAATGATAAATATTTGTGTTTTCACTAAAGTGTTTCATAAAGTGATTGGAATGAAAAAGGAAAACATTGTTTGGGCATAGGCAAATGTATTATCATGGATTGGACATGATGGTTGGATTAACTACCCAATATGTTTAAGATTTGAGGGTATCTAGTGTATATAATCATGAATTTCATGACATTAGATACCTCTCTTAGGAAGGTGCACTAACACTGTCTAGTCATGTGGCACTAACTTGTTTCTCACTAAAGGTGAAGCCTACTCAATTTTACTTCACCTGAACTAGAACTCACTATTTCAGTACTTAAGAATATTTTTGTCTTAGTTAAGCCAATTAGTGGAAACACCACTTAACCAAAACTCTGAGCATATCATTTCCATCCAAAATATAACATGTATAGGTTAATTATATTATACCATCCATAACAAGTAAAAATAATCACAAGTCATAATGCCAATATGTAAATATATGAAAAAACAATATAGGGTGGAACAACTTGTGGCATAACACTCTCAAAGTCCTTTTATATTATGTCAACAATACAAATACATCATATACAAAATTCTTTGGGTCATCACCTAACTTGACCTAACTCAATATACCACTTGGATGATAGTTGGGTCACACCACACCACTATCCCACCTATCGCTTGAATCCCTTGGTTGTTCCTAAAGTATTGAATACGATAAACTCAGACGTACAACCATGTGAAACAGGCTCTCAGGTTGTTTCCTCCCAAAATAACACTATAAACCAAGTCATAGTTTGTTCCTCACTTGAGTATATACTTCGGTTAGGAAAGAAACCCATGCCACATGAGAAGCCAAAAATTAAACCCTCAAAACTCATTTTTAGTTATTCGGCACATGTGGCCAATTTCTCCCCATTCCCAATCTATAGTCATGCTATGAATACAAGTTTGAATTGCTTGCCAATTCCCATTACTTAGTTTGCAATATATACAAGTCATGTGAACTAAAGGGTTGCATCTTTTTGGTTCCTTTAGTTGATGCATGCCTCATGCCTTTTCACATGGCATCGATTAAACCCATGATATAACCCATGCCATTAACCAAAGATACATCTCCATTCTCATCCAACCGAACTTGTCTTAGGCTGACACAATTGAACACATGACTCATTGCATCGTGTGCCTGCATCTCCTCATCCCACCATGTAATGTGGTCATGCTACACATCAACTCACCCTCGGTGACATGGCCACTCAATTGAGCATGCTAAGGTGTACGTTGTCATCCTCATTCGATGGATGCATTATGACACCTCACAATCCCAACTCAATCATGAGATGCCTAGGCACCCATGGCACTTGGTTGAGTGGATGAGGAGTGTCATGTGGGAGTCTGCATGCCATTTTCCTAGGGGAATTTCATCCTCCCCCATAATGAGTTATTGTTGTCCTTGAAAATCATGGCATAGCTAAGTGATTCATCCCTTCGAACTCACATATTTTTTTTTTCCCTCTACACAATGGCTCTCATGTCACCCATCCATTCTCTTCCAATATAACACTCTTCCAATGAAAAAAATACTTTCTCTTCTTATTATTATCTATTCATACAACCCTGTATGGGCCAAGATCTCATCAAGCTTCATCTCTGGGAGATTAACAATCAAGGCTAGCACACATCGTGGCTCAACTCTCCTCAAGTCATCCATGTCTATCTCGCAAGGCATCTACTGATTAATGTGAAAGATAGGGTGGTGAACTCACAAGTGGAAAGGAAACTCCAATCTATAAGCAACATCATTAATTCTCTCAAGAATCTTGAATGGCCCCTCAAAACTCCATACTAGTGATCTATACATTCCATTCGGTGGTGGGAACTGCTCCTTTTTCATCCTAATGAAGAGTAAATCAATCACATTGAACTCTACATCTCTCCTATCTTAGTGTGCACACTTTTTCATCCTACCCATTTCTTCTATCAAAGCACTCGAGCCATCTCTAATCTCCCTTACCAACTAGTCATGAGTCCCAAGGCTAAAAATCTCCTCCAATAGTAAACCTACATGACGAAATATTGTTAATTTATGGTATGTTCTATGCTTATAACAGTTTACTTATTTTTCTTATTATCTTCCATAGATTATCAATCACATGTACATAAAGTAAAGTGCAGATAGAACATTAAACGATCGACAAAAAACAAACCAAGACAAGAGACACAAGATGTGACGGCTAGCCAGGGAAAAACCCCACAATGTATGGGGAAACCCTTTGATCAAATCTTATTTTATCTTCAATAATTCAGCAAAGAGAAATAGTACAATAAATCTGATTTATATCAGCAGTAGCAAACCCTAGATCAAAAACATCAGCATTAGCGACTTCATCATCAAAACTAGCGCAGACAATAACTCACAAACCGACTGTCGGATCGGCATGATTCCACCACCAAAAGATGCGACTTCCAGAGGAGGTTCAAATGAACCTACAACATATTTCATATGAGGAGATATTCTATTCCATGTAGGTCAAACTTTGCTTATACAGTTGTAGCTTCGGTTTCAGCGGCTTCCTTCAAACTAGGGCAGTCAATGTATTGCAAACTATCCGTCGGATTGGCATGATTCCACCACCAAAAGTTGCGGCTTCCAGAGGAGGTTTAGATGAACCTACAACACAGTTTAGATGAGGATATCTTCTAGTCCATGCAGGTAAAACTTTACTTCTGCAGTTTCAGCTTCAGTTTCAACAGCTTCCTTCAAACTAGGGTAGTCAATATCTTGCAAACCGTTCGTCGGATTGACTTGATTCCACCACCAAAAGTTGTGGCTTTCAAAGGAGATCCAGATGGACATGTAGCACAGTTCTAAGTAGGAGATATAATGGTCAACTCTGGTCAAACTTTGGATCTGCAGTTGCAGCTTCAGGTTCAATAGCTTCTGGCTTCACATGTGTGAGAGAGAGACCCTTTTCTGCGTAGTAGAGAAGAGACTCTTTTCTGTGTAGTAGAGAGAGAGAGAGAGATGTGATGAGATGAGTGATTGAAAATGAGGAAAATTCCTCCTGTATTTATACACAATTGTTGATGTTTGAATAGATGCGACTATTGGGCTTCTAAGCCTACATGAATTGTAGGTCGGCTTGATAATAATTCCATAATCAAAATAAATTCATATCTCCATGAATACTTATTGTAATCGGATGATATTTATATCAATCCTACACCTCTCGACGAGAGGAATCTAATTAAAATATTATCGACTATGAATAAGATTACCCACATGAAGTATTGCCCTAGTTTCCAATTTTAACACTCCCTCTCAACTAGGGAGAACTTCATCTGCAATCTGTCTAACAGTCACTACTATTCATCCATCGAATGCACTACCCTGTACAACCTAACCCTTGCCCTGCTCTACTCTATTTTTTCTGTTCTGCTTTATCTGTTATGCTCTGTACTGATCTGTATTGTTCTGCTTTGTTCTACTCTGCTCTTGCATTGTTTTTTTCTGCTTTGCTTTTTTCTGAATTATTGAGAAGAAGAAATGATCGAGGATGTATCATACTGACTCAAATTCAGTCTCAGAGTATGTACCACTGGTCCCAGACTAGTCTCAACCAACCCAAAGTCAGCGTCATAGTGAGTACAACTCCACTGGTCCCAAACTAGTATCATCCTCCACTGAATCAAAGTCAGTCTCAGAGTGTGTACCACTAGTCCCAGACCAGTATCGTAGTCTTAGAGAGTGTACCACTGGTCCCAGACCAGTCTCAAACGACCCGAAGTCAACGTCATAGTATGTACCACTCTCACTAGTCCCAAACCAGTACTGCACTGACACAAAGTCAATCTTAGAGTATGTACCGCTGGTCCCAGACCAGTATCATTGATCCCAGATCAATGGAGATCATCCTAGTGTAGGGAGTATGGTAGATACAACAATGCGTCCATCGGTACTACTATGGTCCCTAACTTCATTTCCCTACTCATTGATCAAATGAGAGGTACTTCCCATGAGTCCTAGACTGCATGGGTAGGATGCCTCGATAGGAGAACTAATCAATCTTATCCTCACAAGAGAACACATCAATCTTGCTACAATTTCCATGGAGAACACATCAATCTAGGCCGCCATGGAGAACACATCAATCCAAGCCTCACAGGAGAACACATCAATCCTACTACAATCGCCATGGAGAACACATCAATCCAGGCCTCACAGGAGAACACATCAATCCTACTACAATCACCATGGAGAACACATCAATCCAGGCCTCACAGGAGAACACATCAATCCTGCTACAATCGCCATGGAGAACACATCAGTCTAGGCCTCACTAGAGAACACATCAATCCTGCTACAATCTCCATGGAGAACACATCAATCCTACTACAATCGCATGGAGAACACATCAATCCAGGCCTCATAGGAGAACACAGCAATCTTGCTACAATCGCCATGGAGAACACATCAATCCAGTGAGGCTCAACCAAATATGAGCTCACAATGCTAACTGCAAAACATATGTTTGGACAGAGGTTCACTAAGAACATCAATGCGAATGAGTTTATGAAACTTGAAGGCATTTCCCAAATCTGGTCTGACATTACTACCATATAACTTCTGAAAGTTAAGATCCTCAAGGTAGTCACAGGCTTGCAGTCCATCATACCAAATCTTTTCATAATCTTCACCACATATTTTCCTTGAGATAGGAAAATTTCCCTTGGCTTCTGCCACACTTCAAGTCCTTGGTCCTTCATTTCAAATTCAGAAGCCAACTCCCTCTTACATTTGTGAATGAGAGGGTATGCACCTGTTAGAAAGAGGCCATCCACATATAGCACTAGTCTGAGAGGTTTGTCATCTTCAACCTTAAAGTAAAGGTTAGGATCGCCTTCACTCCTAGTGAATCCCAGCTTTGTCAAGTAGCTATCGATCCTCTCATACCATGCTCGAGGAGCTTACTTCAGCCCAAAGAGATCCTTCTTCAACCTGCATACATGAGATTTTCAATCATAAATCTCAAATCCTTTGGGTTGCTCCACATAGACCTCTTTTCTAATTGAACCATGCATGAACGCGGTCATGACATCCATCTAATGTAGGTTCCATCCTTGTGAAGCTACAAGGGCTATGATCAAGCAGATGGTCGTATATCTGGCAACATGTGCAAATATCATAGTCTATACCTTCTGTTAGAGTCGGTCTTGTCAGTCCTCCGTCAAAGATCAAAACTCTTTCTGCATTTCATTTTAGGAGTCTCGCTCCATTCACTCAGCTGCATTCTACTAGGGGCATGCCATAATCTGACGGAAAGGGTCTTGTTAGTCAGTCCCCCTCATGTCTGGCACCTGCTAGCTTGGGTCTTTTGTCAAGGTTCACTAACGTCCATGACAGTCAATGTTCGATCTTTTAATGGACGAGAGTCATTTTCAGTCATTAGGTCTAGGGATTAGTCAATTTGGTCTTCAAATATGTCCAATAAAGCCATGCAGGCCTGAGGGAGGCCATTACAATGTTATGATTCGGAGATCTTCATCGTCATGTTGGTAGACTTCGACTGCTCTTCAAAACTCTGTTTTGAAGAAAAATCAAACAGTGTGTCATTTGTGATATAATTTCAGAAAAGTCACCAGTTGATTTCTTCAGGTGCAGTCATGGTTTCCATCACCAAATGCCTTGTCATACAACCCCTGCAAAGAGTGCTGAAAATTTCATCATTCTAGCTAAAAATTCAAAGGGAAGAAAGAAATTCAGTGTTTCTTTAAGTCAGTGAAAAGTGTCAAAACAAAACATTAGCCAAATGGGTTTTTGAAGAAGAAAAAATTAAACCCATGACTTCAAAGTCTTTAAATAGAGGTTTCCACAAGCAAACAAGGTCATTTTGCAAATCAAGGTCATAGAGAAATATTGCAAAGCATTGAGAGAGAAAAGCACGCATTTGGAGTGAAGTTAGAGTCATTTTCAGGAGCGCAGTGCACACACAAAGGGGCGCGGTGCACATAGAGAGCGTGGCGCACACAAAGCCACCCCACAGTGCAAATTTTATACGGGCACAGTGCACAAACAAAGCGTGGCGCACTGGGTTTGTTGCGCGGCGCACACCCACAGAGGCCCGAAATTGTTCCCAATTGCATCAAATTTTTTGGAATTCCTTCTAATTTCCAGGTAGGGTCTGTCTCTTGGCTTGCTCATCAAATTTCTGTGAAGGTTATGGTGGTTCATGGCTATGTATAGTTGCAACAAAAACTCATAAAACCAACCACTAAAAAACATCAAAGCCATTGTTTCTAGGGTTGTAAACTTGTGGTATTGATGCCAAGGCTCCTTGTTCACCTCTCATTTCCCCATTCTTCCCATTGTTCCCTTCCCCCCTATCTCATTTTTCCTTATTATCCCTACCCTAAAACACTACTAAAGCCCTATTCCCTATCCCCTCCACTCATTTCTCAACTATAAAACCCCAAAACCCTACCTTATCAAAACCCCAAAACCCTACCTTATCAAATCCCCAAACCCTCCTACATATCCCTAAAACAAATTTCTCCCCATAACCCCTATTCCCATCATATTATTCACCTCCTAATACTCCCTTTTTTCATTATTCCCCTTGGTGGCAGATATCACAATAACACCTAGTTTCACACCATCATCAAAGGGCATCCCAAGTACAGTACACATAGCAGTCATGGCATTTGAGCATTCATCAGAGTATGAGATGGAGACACAAAGTGATTCATCCTCAGAAGAGGAGGATCCCAGGAGACATCACAAGAGTGGAAAACATTTTAGGGATGAGCCAACCACCCTCACTGAATTGCAGGCATGCCCTCTTGCTATGTCATGCTTCCAGCATCTATTCATTTCATCTTCATTTCCAGTGAAATTTTCTAAGTAAGATAAGGTAGAATTCATATTTATTTCTCTGCCTGTGGGAAAGTTTCACGTATGTGTTTTTCTTCTGTTGAAAAGGATTCATGTGTTTATGCCCTTTTCACCCTCGTAAACAATATTTCTGTTCCGCATTACTTCAAAATTTTAATGCTAGACTTTCCGCTTGTCTTGCCTCACGAAGTAATCTGTGCCTTTGTATTAAATTCTCTGCTCATTGATGTCCGTTGGTCCCATACCATCCCAGAAACTCAGTCATTCATAAAAAAAAAATCTTCTTGTATCCATATTTACTTACTAGCCTAAGATCAATATTTCACTGTAAGTCATCTCAGACCATTTCGTTTACTTATTCGCTAAGTATGACTTGGAGAGAGCCCTCTCCTGTTCTGATAGGGCTAGCTACCAGACTGAGCATGGTTTGTGGTTACCCTGAATTTCGCCTTCCTTCAGCCTAAGGTGGATTTAGGTGCTAACATAGTGGTGACTGTACTGGGGACGAAATTACTAAACCTGAGCCACAAGTTAGAAATCCTAACTTCTGTGGCCAGCAACAGCCACAATATAGAATAAGGCAGAGAGATCATCGAGCCCAAGAGCAGACAACACAGTAGCCAGTACAACCACCTTTGCAGAAAAAATTTTTGCATGGACCGAAGTCAGATGAGGACGGGAATATAATAGGTGAAGAAAACCACCTCTTTACTCCTAATGATTTGCCTATTTATCTCACTGAGGATGAGGAGTATGCAAAGAGTTCGGCTGTACACAAATATGTATATTTCATTCTAGCAAATGACACCGTCTTGGAGGAAGGATCAGATGAGTACCAAAGAGGCTACATGAATGCTCTGTCCACCCAACAACAGTGATATTCACTTAGAAACAGAGATGTGCCATCAAACCAATTCAGAAAAGGAAGGATTTTGAAGCATCAAAGAATGATTCATCAACTACACAAAGGAAAGGAAAGGAAGCGGTTGATCCGGATAGCAGCAAATCACCATCAGCAGAACAATCACATCAGCAAGTTGCATCGAAAGAAAAGGAAAGGAAAGAAATCCCAGTCAAAGAGGTATAAAATATTCCCGCTTTTAATTGAGAGAATGATATTTCTAAGTTGAAAGTATCCATTCCCTTGATTGAAATAATGAGGAACAGCAGTTATAGAGGGCAAGTATCTAAAATGTTGAATTTGGACCCAATGTCCGACATGGTGAATGTCGAAGATGATCAACCTGAAATGATTTTTGGGCCAGCATCGAATGGTGAGTCTCCCGA
>APFE031417785.1:538234-561627 GCA_000404065.3 Pinus taeda | reverse complement strand
GAAACTCAGTTCTTCATTGTATATTTTGACAAAGGATTAATGAAAGGCAGTGGCTCTGTTTCATGAGATTCTTGTGGCGTGAGTGGAGCAAATGTGTTCTCTTTATGTTTCATATGTATTTTTTTATGTTTCACAGTTCATTCATATTCATTTCAGTGAAATTTTCTAAGTAAGATAAGGTAGAATTCATGTTTATTGCTCTGCCTGTGGGAAAATTTCATGTTCTGTGTTCTTGTTCTGTTGAAAAGGATTCATGTTGTTCATGCCCTTTTCACCCTCCTAAACAATCTTTCCATTTCGCATTATTTCAAATTAAATTGCTAGACTTTCCGCCTGTCTTGCCTCACAAAGTAATCTGTGCCTTTGTATTAAATTCTCTGCTCATTTCTATTCATTGGTCCCATACATCCCAAAAACTCAGTCATTTATAAAAATTTGCTTCTTGTATCCATATTTGTTTACTAGCCTAAAATCAATATTTCACTGTAAGTCATCTCAAATCATTTCGTTTACTTATTCACTGAGCGTGACTCGAAGAGAGCCCTCTCCTGTTCTGGTAGGGCTAGCTACCAGACTGAGCTTGGTTTGTGGTTACCCTAAATTTTGCCTTCCTTCAGCCTAAGGCAGATTTAGGTGCTAACATAGTGGCGACTCCACTGGGGAACGATATTACTCCCCTTCTTGATAATTCTAAGCTTCTAGATCATAATTTTAGGATTTGATAGGCTGAGTAAGTTGGTTGTCCTTTGATTTTTCTTAATAGCACGCTAGCTTCTAGAAGATATACCAGAGCTAATCCTAATCCAGATCCTCCGCACATCTACGAAAATCCCAATTTGATTCTGAGAATTCGTCGTCAAGAGAGCTCTATATCTCCCATGTTCAAATCCCATTCATGCCCTGACATTTTTGAGTATCTTGAAGAGCTAGATTTTGATGAGCAGTTTGAAATATCATTGTTCGAGACCAAATCCGAAAGGGCAATTGACTCTACTGTCCACAATCCACAGTTTCTTGTAGACTTGGAGATGGAAAGGGCTAACCGGTCAATTGATAATTACATTGTAGCACAGCTTCAAACTCCAATTGCTAGCCCCCTACAAACTGTGCACACTCCTCCAACACCTCCAAGGCCGAATCCACCAAGAGTGATGGTTGCCCGTTTTGCACCTCTTATTTTGCCTTAAGTTTTAGACGATATGCCCGCAGATTATCAAAGAAAAATCCTGTTTTTTTATGGCACTCCTAACAGCATTACTGCTTAGCAACATGTGGACAGAATGGTAGATTTCTATGAACTTCATGAGATTGATGCAGAGAATGTGGCAATGAGACTCTTTGTACAAACATTTGCAGGTGAGGTGAGGAAATGGTTCAGAGGTTTTCCGGTGGCACGTATTGCTACCTTGGCTAACCTACAAAGACAATTTTTAAACCACTAGGAAGTGAAAAAGAATCCTCTTCAAATTCTGGTTGAATATGAGCAAATCAAACGAAACGCTGGTGAGTTGGTCCAAGACTACTGCATTAGATTCAATTCTGTTTATAATGAAATTCCAGATCATCTAAGGCCACCTGTGGGGCTAGCCATGGTGAAGTTTCCAGATGGTTTTGATGCTGACATGGCTTATCAATTAAGAGAGGGAGAACCGGCCATAATGGAAGACATGCAGAAGATAGCGGTCAGCGTTGAAGCAAATCTGCTGACCAAGAGGGCAAGAGCAAAGGCATAAAAGAAGGTCACCATAAAAGAAGAATCTTCCTCAGTAGATCAACTACTCCGGAAGGTAGAGTAGATGCTTGAAAGGGTGAAATTTGACAAATCTGAGCCACAAGTTATAAATCCTAACTTCTATGGCCAGCAACAGCCACAATATAGAATAAGGCAGAGAGATTAGCGAGCCCAAGAGCAGACAACATAGTAGCCAGTACAGCCACCTTTGCAACAATTTTTTGCGCATGGACCGGAGTCAGATCAGGACGGGAATATAGTAGGTGAAGAAAACCACCTCTTTACTCCTGATGATTTGCCTATTTATATTACCAAGGATGAGGAGTATGTAGAAAGTATGGCTGTACATAAAGATGCAGATTTCATTCTATCAAATGACACCGTTTTGGAGGAAGAATCAGATGAGTACCAAAGAGGCTATATGAATGCTCTGTCCGCCCAGTAGTAGCAATATTCACTTAGAAACAGAGATGTGCCGGTCAAACCAATTCAGAAAAGGAAGGACGTTGAGGCATCAAAGAATGATTCATCAGTTACACAAAGGAAAGGAAAGGAGTCGGTCGGTCCGGATAGTAGCAAATCCCCATTAGCAGGACAATCAAATCAGCCAATTGCATCGAAAGAAAAGGAAAGGAAAGAAATCCCAGTCAAAGAGGTCGAAAGATTCCAGCTTTTAATTTAGAGAATGAGATTTCTAAATTGAAAGTATCCATTCCCTTGACTGAAATAATGAGGAACAGCAGTTATAGAGGGCAAGTATCTAAAATGTTGAATTTGGACCCAATGTCCGACATGGTGAATGTCGAAGATGATCAACCTGAAATGATTTTTGGGCCAGCATCGAATGGTGAGTCTCCTGATAGTGATGTGCCACCTTTTTATATCAGTTTAAGATTGCATGATTTTGTGTTACATATCGCCATGTTCGATTCCGGAGCTTCTCACAATCTCATGCCCAAGGCTATTATGGATAAGCTAGGTCTGGACATCACCCGGCAATACCATGATCTCTATTCGTTTGATTCTAGCAGAGTAAGATGTATAGGACTCATCAAAGACTTGGTTGTGAGTCTAAATCAGCTCCCAATGAAGAATGTTTTGATGGATGTTGTAGTAGATATTCTTCCCAGGTTTGGCATGCTTCTTTCCAGGTCTTGGGTAGTGAAATTGAAAGGGACACTACAGCTAGATTTTTCCTATGCAATGATTCCGGTGTTTGGCCAAATGAGGAAACTGTATCAGGAACAAAAAATGAAATACATGATCACAAGCAAGGAGAAACCAATAAATCATCCAATTAATTATGTACATACAAATTTAGCGTCTTTTGTTTTGTATTCTGATAGTTTCAATGATATAGATAGTCAATTAGTTGAAGCAGATGATATTTCGGAAATAATAGAAAATTTTAGATAATTTTAAAGAAAGAAGGACAAGAATAGCAGAACCACGTTGAGCGATCCGTTGAAAGTAATGGACAACAAGTAGACAAGGCACAACAAACAGATTTCCAGCACTTGCAAGAGGAGGAAGAAGGTTTGTGAACCATGGATTTCGATGGAGCAGTGGGAAATGACGGCGCTGGAATTGGAATTTGGGTATGCATTCCTTTCTCCACCCCGAACAAAGTCCCTAGTAATGTCCGAGTATGCTCTTACAAGTTGGCTTTTGATTGTTCAAATAATGAAGCTGAGTATGAAGCTCTGATTGCTGGCCTAAAGATTCGAAGAAAGCTGAATGCTAAGAGGATTTCAGTATATGGTGACTCCAAATTGGTTATTAAGCATGTCAGAGGCAAATATCAAGCAAAGAATCCTAGGATGCGGGCTTACCGTAATGCATTTCTAGACATCCTATTTTTTTTTTCAGAATACACCTTGACATGTGTGTCTCATATACAAAATAGTATTGCTGATGCTCTTGCCAAGGAAGCAAGTAGTTTGAAGATCCCAATGAACTCTAGTAATAAATTCAAAATCCATGTCAAGCATCGTCCAACCGTTCCAGACAATCAGAGATATTGGCAAGTGTTCCAAGATGACGAGGAAATTGATGATTTTCTGCAAAACAAAGGCAAGTTCAAAGAGACCTCAATTGATGTAGAAAATGACGATGGTAAAGGTAATGGTACAGATGAGGTGCAGATCAATGAAATGGACGTGTTGCAGCTGAAGAATAATGTCATTCCTAAAGGCTTGACACATTTAGAAGAACTCTTTGATCAAGATGATGTAGCCCGCAAGACAAGGCCAACAGAGAAGGGTGTGGAAGAGGTCAACATTAGAACAACTGCTGATCCTAAATTGGTAAAATTGTCCAAAGCATTGCCACCAAAGATCAAGGACAAATATATCAGTTTGATGTCTTCATTTGCAGATGTGTTTTCTTGGGATTATTCTGACTTAAATACATATGATACCAATATAATTCAGCACACTATACCCATCAACCCCAATCAGAAACCATTCAGAAAAAAATTGAGGAGGCTAAATCCAAAGTTGTTGCCATCTATTGAAATGGAGATAAACAGGTTGTACAAATCAGGGATCATTGTGCCAATCAGATTTTCGGATTGGATCTCTAACTTGGCGCCCGTACAAAAGAAGACAGGTGAGATTCGCTTATGCATCGATTTTAGAAATCTCAATAAAGTTTCATTGAAGGACAACTATCCACTGCCCAAAATGGACCATATACTTTAGCGAGTAGTGGGAGCATCTCGTATGTCACTACTTGATGGTTATTCCGGATATAACCGAGTTTATGTCCATGAAGATGACCGAGACAAGACAGCGTTCACCACTCCATGGGGAACCTTTCATTACGCTAAAATTCCTTTCGATTTGAAGAACGCAGGTGCCACATTTCAGCAGGCAATGGACTTGGATTTTGCAAATGAGAAGGATGTCTTTATGGTGGTGTACCTGAATTATTTGACAGTGTTTTCCAAATCTGATGAAGAGCACATGTACCATCTAAAAACTGTCTTCCAAAAGTGCAGAAAATATGGCTTGTCACTGAATCCGAAAAAGAGTTTGTTCGCCATGGAGGAAGGCAAACTAATCGGGCACATTATCTCAAAAGATGGCATTTGTATTGACCCAGCACGTGTACAAGCGATTCAGCAAATAGATCTGCCCCAAAATAAGAGAGACATTCAATATTTCAATGGTAAAATGAATTTTCTACACCGCTTTGTACCTAATCTTGTTGAGCACCTAAGAGAGATGACAAACATGCTTAAGAAGGAAAACCAAGTGAAATGGACGGAGGAGGCTGTAAAATCTTTCAACTTTGTCAAATTGGCTCTTTCCTCAGCTCCAGTTCTAGTCAGCCCAAACTACACTCAGGATTTCATATTTTTTCATTTGCTTCGGAGCATACTATGGCAGCTGTGTTATTGCAGAAAATATATGATCATGAAAGACCCATTGCATTCTTCAGCAGAGCTATAAGAGATGCAGCCTTAAAATACAACATCATTGAGAAGCAAGCCCTTGCACTTGTGAAAGCATTGAAAGATTTTCGGGTATATATTCTACATTCTCATATTTTGGCCTATGTTCCTAACGTTGTTGTCAAAGATGTTTTAGTGTAGACCGATCCAGAAGGAAGACGAGGCGAGTGGATTGCAGCCTTACTGGAATATGATGTGGAAATAAAGCCCACAAATCTAGTTAAAGGACAGGGATTGGCAAAGTTAATGGCCGAATCAAACTTGCACACCTTGGACATAAATCTAATTGCTACTATGTCTGATGAGAATGAGGAAGGATCATTAATTCAGGTATCTGAAATGTTTGCTCTTTCTCTGTGGTATTCAGATATCATATATGTGCTTAAAAATTTATCACCACCACCCGGCATGACTAGAAACAAAGCGAGAACACTCAAGTTGAAGGCTGCCAAGTTTTGCATTCTAAATTCTGCACTGTATTGGAAAGATCTTGGTGGCATTCTATTAAATTGTTTGGTGGAAAAGGAAGCAAAGAAGGTCGTGGAGGACTGCCACCAAGGAGACTATGGTGGTCACCTTTTTTGGAAATCAACAGCAAATAAAATTGTGAGAGCGGGATACTATTGGCCGACATTGTTTGCTGATGTATATAAGATGGTCAAGAGCTGTCATAAGTGTCATATTTTCGAAGGACGGCAGAAGTTATTGAGGTGAGTGCTCCTTTCCAGCAATGGGGATTGGATTTCATTGGTGAAATTCATCCCACTTCTTCCAGTCAGCATAGATGGATCCTCACAACGATAGATTATTTCACAAAATGGATCGAGGCAATTCCCACCAGACAAGCCACAGATGCGGTAATCATTTCATTCCTTGAAAATAACATCTTGTCTCACTTTGGTTGCCCGAGTAAGTTAATCACTGATAATGCAGCAGCTTTCAAATCAAAAAGGATGGTAGAGTTTTGTCATAAATATCACATCATCTTGGGTCACTCAACTGCCTATCATCTGCAAGGCAATGGATTGGCAGAGTCTTCTAATAAGTCATTGGTCAACATCATCAAGAAGCTGCTAGAAATAAATAAGAAGAGCTGGCATAAGAGGTTGGTCAATGCACTTTGGGCAGATCGGGTCAGTCAGAAGAAATCCATTGGTATGTCACCGTTTGAGCTTGTTTATGGAGTTGATACAGTATTTCCTATCTCTCTCGCTGCCCCGGTAGTCAAGCTTCTTCAAGAGGCCGACAGTGAAGAAGATCCCATGCAAAGAAGGTTGAGTCAAATGGTCCACTTGCAGCAGATCAGAGAAGAATTCTTCCAGAACACATCCAAGTTGCAGGAGAAGATTAAGAAAATTTATGACAGAAAAGCAAAGGTGGATAAATTTCAGTTGGATGATGTGGTACTAAAGTGGGATGCAAGAAATGAGGAAAAAGGTAAGCATGGTAAGTTCGAGAACCTCTGGAAAGGTCCCTTCAATATTGCAGCATATCGGGGTCAAAATGCTTTTCTTTTGAAGGAAATGAACGGGGAAGATTGTCCAGGAGGGCCGATCAATGGTCAGCTACTCAAGCGGTACCATTTCTGAGTTATTGACATTGCTTCCACTGTCACTCTAGATACCATTTTTATTTCAGTTTGGTTTGAGTTTGTCAAGTTAGTATTCAAGTCATTTCAATGTCAAGTTTGAGTCAATTTTTTGGTCATTTTAGTTTCATAAATGAGTCAGAGTCCTGTGTTGTTTGTCGAAATAATGACTCCACAGCCCAATGGACGAAGGCACTATCTAGCTCTTCCAGAGATCTGTTGTTCTTGGCACCTCCAAGGAGCTACGATCCCCCATTGGAGCCAATGTTAGAGTCGGTCTTGTCAGTCCTCCGTCAGAGATCAAAACTCTTTCTGCATTTTATTTTAGGAGTCCCGCTCCATTCACTCAGCTGCATTCACTAGGGTCATGCCATAATCTGATGGAAAGGGTCTTGTTAGTCAATCCCCCTCATGTCTGGCACCTGCTGGCTTGGGTCTTTTGTCAAGGTTCACTAAAGTCCATGATAGTCAATGTTCGATATTTTAATGGATGAGAGTCATTTTCAGTCATTAGGTCTAGGGATTAGTCAATTTGGTCTTCAAATATGTCCAATAAATCCATGCAAGCCTGAGGGAGACCCTTACAAAGTTATGATTCGGATATCTTCATCGTCATGTTGACAGACTTCGAATGTTCTTCAAAACTCTGTTTTGAAGAAAAGTCAAACAGTGTGTCATTTGTGATATAATTTTCAAAAAAGTCGCCAGTTGATTTCTTCAGGTGCAGTCATGGTTTCCGTGGCCAAATTCCTTGTCATACAACCTCTGCAAAGAGTGCCGAAAATTTCATCATTCTAGCTAAAAATTCAAAGGGAAGAAAGAAATTTAGTGTTGCTTTAAGTCAGTGAAAAGTGTCAAAACAAAACATTAGCAAAATGGGTTTTTGAAGAAGAAAAAATTAAACCCATGACTTCAAAGTCTTTAAATAGAGGTTTCCACAAGCAAACAAGGTCATTGTGCAAATCAAGGTCATAGAGAAATATTGCAAAGCATTGAGAGAGCAAAGCACACATTTGGAGTGAAGTTGGAGTCATTTTCAGGAGCGCGACACACACACAGAGGGGCGCGGTGCACATAGAGAGCGCGGCGCACACAAATCCACCCCACAGTGCAAAGTTTATATGGGCGCGGCACACACACACAGAGCACGGCGCATTGGGTTTGTTGCGCGACGCACACCCACAGAGGCTCAAAATTGTTCCCAATTGCATCAAATGTTTTGGAATTCCTTCTAATTGCCAGGTAGGGTCTGTCTCTTGGCTTGCTCATCAAATTTTTGTGAAGGTTATGGTGGTTCATGGCTATGTATAATTGCAACAAAAACTCATAAAACCAACCACTAAAAAACATCAAAGCCATTGTTGCTAGGGTTGCAAACTTGTGGTATTGATGCCAAGGCTCCTTGTTCACCTCTCATTTTTCCCCTTCTTCCCATTGTTCCCTTCCCCCCTATCTCATTTTTCCCTATTATCCCTGCCCTAAAACACTACTAAACCCTTATTCACTATCCCCTCCACTCAATTCTCAACTATAAAACCCCAAAACCCTACCTTATCAAAACCCCAAAACCCTACCTTATCAAATCCCCAAACCCTCCTACATATCCATAAACAAAACTTCTTCCCATAACCCCTATTCCCATCATATTATTCCCCTCCTAATACTCCCTTTTTTCATTATTCCCCTTGGTGGCATATATCATAACAACACCTAGTTTCACACCATCATCAAAGGGAAGCCCAAGTACAGTACACACATCAGTCATGGCATCTGAGCATTCATCAGAGTATGAGATGGAGACACAAAGTGATTCATCCTTGGAAGAACAGGCTCCCAGGAGACATCATAGGAGTGGCAAACATGTTAGGGATGAGCCAACCACCCTCACTGAATTGTAGGCCTCCCCTCTTGCTATGTCATGCTTCCAGCATCTATCATGTTTTTAATTTTGTCAAAGGGTGGCTAATGTTAGAGTTCATCATGGGTTGGCCTGTCTTTTTGTGCTTCACCTACATGGAGGTCAATCTATCTTAACCGGGGCCACCTTCACATTGACACCCGAAACTATCTCATTAGCAACCGGCATACCGAATGTTGGAGAACAATGGCACAAGAAAAACAAGGTGGATAGGCAACATTATGAGCCTTACATTAAGGCCAGTTCCTTGAGGCAGCTCACAAGAGTCTTTCCATTCAGATATTTGAAAGATGAATATGCTCCACTCATGAAATTGATCATGAAATACTTCAGCTATGAGGGGAGATTCTCTCATCTATATGCCTATCTCATCAGGTTGCTCATGCACTTTACTAGGGTACGGATGATGAACCTCCCATTTTTCATTTGTAGGAACATAGAGATGATGAACACCTTCATGCAGCATAAGACCCCTCAGCAACAACTTAACAGTGTTTATCACTTTGCTCTTATCCGGATTTTGTTGGATCGTCAGTTGGGATTGCAGGGCATTGCTTGGGAGGACTTCATCTCCCGTGACCTCTTTAGCACTTCACAGGTATTATCAGAGGTGGAACATGAGATAGGTGGTCCTTCTCATCAGTATGAGCACCATGAGACCACTACTATGCCAGTATTCATCACCTATCAGAGAGGCAGTAGACATTTGTTTGCAGCAGCAAAGTGAGTGTTATCTCCACCCACGGTGGAAGGGGCCCTCGGTTCCTACATCGAAAACATAGGTACAGGACAAGGGAAAGAGGCCCCTGCATGACGAGGGGCCATCAGGTGAACAAGAGGTCGACTTCATCCTCATTCAGGATGATGATGCAAATGTGGAGAGTGCCAAACTTAGGAGGACCATCCAGGAGCAGAAAACGAAGATCCAAGACTTGTCACTCAATTTAGAGAGGGCCAAATGGAATATCAGGTATTTGGAGCAGAGGAACAAACAGCTTGAGGACCAGCATGAGATCATGGAGCTGCAAAGCATCCGTGAGAATCGCCAAGTTTCCCAACATAGGAGGATTGAGCTCACTCCATTGGAGCAAGAAATTAACAATGATCGTGAGTCTTGGCTCGAGCGCATCAACATCCACCTTGAGAGACTGCTGGAGAAGGCCGACAAGGACAAAACCATATTGAGGTGGATGGTTTATCATTACAGGGCACGGAACATGAGTTCAAAGGCTCAGATAAGGATCTTGAAAGCAAAATTGAGCAAAGTGACAAAGAGGCAAAAGAGGCAAAAAGAGCAAGATCGGCTTTGAATCTTGGTTGAAGCCTTTATGGCCCAGCATAGTACCTCTTAGAGAACCTCCAGCCCAAATTTCAAGAAATTTGGGGCAATGTTGGTCACATGGCAAATTTTTGGTCACAACACAGGTTGTTTCTCCCTGTGCGCCACGCCACTGGCGCGGCGCTTAGGATTGGGAGCTCCAAATTGCAAACGGCTTGCATTTTTGGATTCAGCATGCAAAATCATGACTACCGGTGCATGGACAAGAAATTTGGGCATGATTTGAGTCTCCAGGAGGTCAAAAACACTCAAAACATGACCTCTCTGCCCCTATTTTGACACACAGGAAGCAGTCTTGGGAGAATGAAGATTTGGAGGGGGAAATTAGCACGAAATTCATAAATTCTACTTGGGTTGGAAAGTAGACAGGCTAGGATTTCCAAAAAGTACACTTGGGCACAATCTGGATCCTACAGGTACCTCAAAACAGCCTCCAAAGTGGCGCAGCACATATAGAATTGGGCGCGACGCATATAGAGAAAAAGGCCAAATCACTTCCGGTTCGCGACATTTTGATTCGCGACTTTCTCCAAGTGGGCCTACTCATCTACATTTCACTTTTTTCGGCAACTAAGGCAAGGTTTAAAGATTTTGGCTTCTATCCAAGTGGCAAAGGAAGGCAAACAGTCACCCAAGCCATTTGTCATTTTTGTAACGCTGCACCTGTAGCTAATGGTTGACTTTCCATCTCCATTCTGTAATGATTTGAGAAACTCCCTAACTCTTGGTCGTCCTATTTCCTCATGGCATAGTCTATTTATTGTATACAAACCATTTGCAAATGGTTGGTTGGCTTGTAATTTTTGGGAGACTGTGGGAAAGAAACTCTGTTTCTTCATTGTATATTTTAACAGGATTAATGAAAGGCAGTAGCTCTGTTTCATGAGATTCATGTGGCTGTGAGTGTAGAAAATGTGTCTCTTTATGTTTCATATGTATTTCGTTATGTGTCACAGTTCATTTCATCTTCATTTCCAGTGAAATTTTCTAAGGAAGATAAGGTAGAATTCATATTCATTTCTCTACCTGTGGGAAAGTTTCACGTATGTGTTCTTCTTCTGTTGAAAGGATTCATGTGTTTATGCCCTTTTCACCCTCCTAAACAATATTTCCGTTCCGCATTACTTCAAAATTTTAATTGCTATACTTTCCACCTGTCTTGCCTCACGAAGTAATCTGTGCCTTTGTATTAAATTCTCTACTCATTATTGTCCGTTGGTCCCTTACCATCCCAAAAACTCAGTCATTCATAAAAAAAAAATGCTTCTCGTATCCATATTTACTTACTAGCCTAAGATCAATATTTCACTGTAAGTCATCTCAGACCATTTCGTTTACTTATTCGCTGAGCGTGACTCGGAGAGATCCCTCTCCTGTTCTGGTAGGGCTAGCCACCAGACTGAGCGTGGTTTGTGGTTACCCTGAATTTCACCTTCCTTCAGCCTAAGGCGGATTTAGGTGCTAACACCTTCCTTCTTGGAGAAACCACGAGCAACAAAACAAGCCTTATACTTTTTCGTACATTCATCTGCTGCATGATTTATCTTGTAAAGCCATTTAGAAGTGACAATTATCTTGTCCTAGGATCTGGGAACTACTTCTTAGACATCATTCTCCATAATAGGCTCATATTCTATGGTCATAGCATCCTTCCATACTTGATGCTTGACGACATCTGAGAATGATGAAGGCTCATTTTGTATGATTGTGCTCATGATGGTCAGGTATCCCTGATACCTGTTAGGTTTCTTACTTTAACGAAAGGTTCCCCAGGGTGCAGCATGTCCTTCAGCATCATCAAGTATCCCCCTAAGCGATGAAGGCCTCTTTCTAGAAGAGGAAGGCTCAGGTGGATAAATAGGATCCATGGGTTCCTCCAAATCAGGCATTGTTACATCATCTACCCATAGAGACAACTTCCACAATTGTACAGTTCTTCCTTTCTGCCGCACCATTCTGCTTAGGAGTATATGGTGTAGTAGTCTCCCTCTAAATGCCAACCTTAATATACCTAAGTGAACCAACTGTACTATATCGGAGGTCTTTCTTTGGCTTGAGGGGAATGGTCCCCTTTTGAGCTTTCCTTCGGCACATCCTGGACATACACCTTATTTCTCTAGTCGAAATTCAGGCATCCTTGTCACTATTTGTCTTACACGGAGTAGAGCTTTATAATAAAGGGGGGAAACCTCCGATGCCAAAGTTCAGACTGAAGAGATGTGTCATAATATATGACACCTAGCAGACTTCCATCAACCTGATATAACGAATCAAAACGAAACCCAAGAGTAAAGACGTCTTTAACATTATTTTTCCATATATGTACCTTGCCATCACTGAAGGTTAGCTTGTAGCCTTTGTCTTCCATTGCCGAGATGGACAACAGGTTCTTTTTGAGGTCAGGTGCATTTAATACATCTTGGAATTTCTATCCTTCTTGAATGGTTGTCCTCTTCCTTGATTTCTAGCATTCCTTTTACCTTTGCTATTGAATTTTCCATCCCTTCGATTACCATGAGAGGGATTTTGATCATCGTCGCAGTGAGAGAACTTTCTATCAGGGCATTCCCTTGCATAGTGACCTGCTTTATTTCAAATTTCACATCATCCTTTTCTTCCACCCTTAGGTCCAGCCTTTCCTTTTGACTTAGTCCCGGAATTATTTATTTTCTTAGCATGAGAAGAAAAGGCAGCAGGAGGACCTTTAGGCATGGGCATTTCTTGCTCTTCTACCCTTGTTTCTTCTTGAATGCATCTAGCCATTAATTCCTCGAAACCAGGAATTACATTATGATTCAAAAGAGTAGTCCTGAACATGTACCATTCGGATGGTAATCCTCCAAGAGTCGTGAGTGCCATTTCCCTATCGGTAATAGTCTCCCCAATAGATAGGAGATTTTTCTTGATCTCGGTGATTCTTAAGAAGTATGCTTGCATACTCTCGTCTTTACCCTTCTTGATTTTCCTTAGTATATTTCTAAGAAACAAAACTTGATTTGCATCATTAACTTTAAATAAACTCACTAGTCTATCGTAGATTTCCTTGGAGGTGTCTAGTTCAGAGATGTAGGCCACCAAGTGCTTTTCGATAGAGTCCCGGATGATCTTCTTTGCTTTAACTTCTTTGTTCTTCCATTTGTTCCTGGCAACAGGAGGTGCATTTGATGGAGGCTAAAAAATATTGCCTCTCACATGATCCAACACTCGTTGATCCTCAAGGGTTAGATCGATAGACATCTTCCATCCGTGATAGTCAGCTTTCTCACGGAGCTTGTCTTCGGTAGGAAAGAGTGTTGAGGACCCCATCATTCTTTCAAGATAGCCTTGCCAATCTTCTCTTTGGTGATTTCTCTTGCTCTTGCTCGGGCTTTGTCTTCACCTCAGCTCCGATACCATGTTAATTTATGGTATATTCTATGTGTATAACAGTTTAATTCTTTTTCTTATTATCTTCCACAAATTAGCAATCACATGTACATAAAGTCAAGTGCAGATAGAACATTAAACGATCGACATAAAACAAGCCAAGACAAGAGACACAAGATTTGGCGGCTAGCCAGGGACAAAGCCCACAATGTGTGGGGAAACCCTTTGATAAAATCTTCTTTTATCTTCAATAATTCAGCAGAGAGAAATAGTACAATAAATCTAATTTATATCAGCAGTAGCAAATCCTAGATCAACAACATCAGCATTAGCGACTTCATCATCAAAACTAGGGTAGACGATATCTCACAAACTGACCGTCGGATCGGCATGATTCCACCACCAAAATTTGCGGCTTCCAGAGGAGGTTCAAATGAAACTACAACATAGTTCAGATGAGGAGATATTCTAGTCCACGCAGGTCAAACTTTACTTCTACAGTTGCAGCTTCGGTTTCAGCAGCGTCCTTCAAACTAGGGCAGTCGATATCTTGTAAACTGTCTGTCGGATTGGCATGATTCCACCACCAAAAGTTGCAGCTTCCATAGGAGGTTCAGATGAACCTACAATGCAGTTCAGATGAGGATATCTTCTACTCCACATAGGTCAAACTTTACTTCTGCAGTTGCAGCTTCAGTTTCAACAGCTTCCTTCAAACTAGGGCAGTTGATATCTTGCAAACCATCCGTCAGATTGACTTGATTCCACCACCAAAAGTTATGGATTTCAAAGGAGATCCAAATAGACCTATAGCATAGTTCTAAGGAGGAGATCTAATGGTCAATGCTAGTCAAAATTTGGATCTGCAGTTGCAGCTTCAGATTCAACAGCTTCTGGCTTCAGATGTGTGAGAGAGAGACCCTTTTATGCGCAGTAGAGAAGAGACTCTTTTCTGTGCAGTAAAGAGAGAGAGATGTGATGAGATGAGTGAGTGCAAATGAGGAAACTTCCTCCTGTATTTATACACAACTATTTATGTTTGAATATATGCGACTGTTGGGCTTTTGAGCCTACATGAGTTGTAGGTCAGCTTGATAATAATTCCATGATCAAAATAAATTCATATCTCCATGAATACTTATCGGAATTGGATGATCTTTATATCAATCCTACACCTCTCAACAAGAGGAATCTAATAAAAATATTATCAGCCATGAATAAGATGACCCACATGAAGTTTGGCCCTAGTTGCCAATTTTAACAAATATGGCATCATGGGCACCTTCCCATTGGCCAGTCAAATGGATTGTACCTTATAGCTATGCTCTTCTATAAGTTATAGCATAATTGTGTTGCATCCAACAAATTTTGCCAACTCTCTAGATCAACTCTCACATAATGCCTCTTATAGTCCGCCAACAAAGAGTTGATACACTCTGTTTGTCCATCTATTTGTGGTTGAAATCTAGAACTGTGTAGCAATTGTGTCCCCACAAGTTTGAACAAAGGTGTCCAAAAATTCCCCATAAACCTCATTTATCTATTTTATACAATGCTCAATGAAAGACCCCAATGCTTCATCAAATTCTTGAAGAACCTCTATGCCACCTCTTTTGTCTTACATGGTATGTTCATTGGAATGGAGATGGCATACATGGAAAAATGGTAAACAACAACCATACTTCCATTATACCTCTGCACCACAGGAAACTATGATATGAAATTCGTTACGAAACTTGACCACAACGTGTCTAGAATCAATAAATATTGTAATATTCCTACTTACAATCTGGTATTTGGTTTTTCATGTTGTAAAACAATACAAGTATGGACATACTCCTTGATATCTTGCCTCATATGCATCCATAAGTAATCTCTCTCAAGTAATGCTAATGCCTTATGTTTTCTTGGGTGTCCAACCCAAGGTAAGTCATGACACTCCTTTAAGAGCTCATCTCATAGTACACTTGTCTCAGGAAGATATATGAATTCACCAGAAAAAAAGAGACCATCACTCATCAAGAATATTCTCAGCTTCCCTTACTTCACTTGTTTCATAATTCTCTTCATTGTTGTATCAATCTGCAAACCCTCTCGGATATTCCTCTATAAATATTATACCACTTGAATCTATCTCTCCCGTAGCATAGGTAAGTCCTCATGCTCAAGTTTAGCTAACTATGTATTTTTCATCAAGGAATTTGCTACAACATTGAGCTTTCCTAACCTATACTCAATGGTCATGTCAAATTCCACTAATAAATAAAGCCACTAACCTTGCTTCAAACACAACTTCAATTGTGTCATAAAGTAAATCATCACAATGTTATCTTTCTTGACCACATATGGCTTTCCCATCAAGTAGTGTCTCATACTTATATACAATGCACTACTATGATAATCTCCTTCTTGTGCATGGGACATATCCTCTCTTGATCCCATAACTTACTGCTCTTGAAAGCTACATGATGCACATCTTTCATGGAAACTCCTCCAATGGATAAATTCAAAGCATCTGTCTACACCTCAAATGATTTCTTAAATTATGGAAGCTTCAACATTAGGGTTATCACCATCCTATGTTTGAGCTCCTTAAATATATACCTACTCTTCTTAATTCACCTCCAAGGTCTATCCTTCTTCAGAAAATCCATAAATGGTGTGGAAATCTTTCAATAGACCTCCAAAAAATTCCTATAGTAGTTTCCCATCCCTGGAAAGACTCTCACACCATGAACACTTCATGACTCTTTCGAATCCACGATCACCTTGACCTTCATGGGATCTAAGAAAATATATCCCTGTATAATCTAAGGACCATGAAATGGAATCTCGAATTGAGAAAACATACATTTGAACTTCCTCAAGTACAAATAATTCCCCCTCATTGATTAAAGCCTATTCTAAACACTACTTATGTTACTCCATGTTCTCATTAAAAACCATAATATCATCAAAGTATACCAAAAATAACTTGTCTAGGAAAAGATGAAGAACAACATTCATTAATATGAAAAAAGTGGTAGGGGAGTTACATAAGCCAAAAGACATCACTGGGAACTCATATCTCCCATACTTCGTCACCATGGTCATCTTCACTTCATCTCTTGCCGCAATTTGCACCTTATTAATCATTGTGTCTTAAATCAAGCTTAGTGAACACCTTGGCCTTTTTCCATTTTTCTGAAACAATCTACTCCATGTGAAAATGGATATCTATTCTTCATCATTTACTTGTTCAAATCTCTATAGTTAAGAAACACCCTCAACTCATCAATATCCTTCTTCTTCTAGAAGAGTATTAGGGCACCATAAGGAGACCGTGAAGGATAAATGGAACTTGCATTAATCAACTATGTCAATTGGTGCCCCAACTCCAACTTTAGTCTTGAAAATATATATGTAGCTCGTGTTGGAAGCTACAAACTAGGCTTAAACTCAATGTGGTGGTTGATGATGTTCCTAGGTGGAATCACTTTCAACAACTCATTCGAGATTTGATCCACATATACCTCCAATAAATTAGAAATATTAGGTGGAATAGGCATCCCACCCCCTCATCTACAATCTCCCTAACCATTGTGTCGTATAACTAGGCATTTGGCAGCCATGATATCCTCTTCATGCTTAATGTGGAAACTAACAACACCCTTCCTCTTGGATTCCATATAGTCATGTAGACAATCCACATCTCATTATCACCAACCAAAAATGGTTGATCCAACCATGAAATTGGAATCACCATGTTCCCCTTGATAAAGTCATGTCCTAATATCACATCAAATTCATTCATCTATAAAATCATGAATTCAACACATCCACTCCATCCATCAATATTAATTGGTACAATTGAGGCCAATTCATTGGCCCCTTTGGCCTTGGATTTCATTATTTTCACCACAATTTGGCTTGCGGTTGCTTTCACCCCAAATTCCCTTACCAAATTTTCTCTCAAAAAATTATTCAATCTACATGTATCTACAAGTGACTATATTATTCTCTCATTGATACCATGTCCAAAAAACACAACTTGTGTAATTTGATGTCTTTCTTTCTATCCAAGCCAACGATCCTCATATGTGAAGCATCAATTGAAAATATACAAGAACCTAACCTACCTCTATATTTCTAAAATAAGAATTTAATATATTTTTAGATCTTTCTTTTTCTAAATAAAAATAAGAATGTAATATATTGTTTATCATTTGGTTTTTGGGTTGTGTGTAGTTTCATTGTGGCACTTTGCCATTCTACCATCATAATGGTATGAGAGGCTATATATCTATTTATCTATGAGTTTAATTGGAGAAGTCATTGCTGTTGTATATGCTGAAAATTGAGGTCAATTGTATGCAGTGAATAGTTGAAGGCAAAATAAAACTGTATGCAGAATTATGATTATGTATAAAACTGTTGTTGAGTTATTGTAGTCTAATTTCGAACGGGATTATGTATGTTTGAGAGTTGTTCATGATTTCTTTAGTTGAAAAACAAAAAAAATTACTACTAAACTGGCGTAAAGTGGATAATATTGCGAGAAGCTTCCCGCGTGAAGTCTGTCCAGAACTGTGAGGTTATATCGTAGAACCCATGTTAGTATGGCCACGCAGAATTTGAGACTTCTGCTGAGATTTACGTAGCCTACAATGAGACCTGCGAAGTCTAAAGAGGAGGCAATGTGAAGTTATTGCACGTACAATTGTATTGTGGCTTCCTGCGCTGTGGGTCGATGAGCAGTATGCTGCATTGCTGGCTGAGTTGTTTTAAGTATGGTAAGAGAATTAAAATGGGAAATGCGTTTCCAATTTCAGTTTATAATGTGGTGAAAAAAAAGGTGATTTCACATTATTCTAATGCAAAAAAATTAGAAAGAAAATAAGTGGAATCAACTTGGTATATCAAGTGCATTTTTTTTTTGGAAAAAGCTTTAAGTTTAATGGATTTGTTAAATATTTAAGTGTTTAAAACGAAAATAATTAAAAGTAATTTTACAAAAGATTATATATAGAGTTGGAGGAGTTGGAATTGGTGGAAGAAGATTAATTGTCAATCAAATCATATTCGAAGAAGTAAGAAGCATAAGAACAAGATTAGAGGCCATGGAAATTGTACAAAGAAGAAGATTGAACATTGGTGACATTGGCTATCTAAAAGAGTCCTTAGAAGAAGAAGAAGCTAACAATGAAGAAGAGATTCCAAAATAGAATGTGATCAAGATAATTATAGGAACAACGGACCGAGGTTGAAGTTACCTATGTACAAAGGAAACATAAATGCTAAAGAGTTGATGGATCAGTGCAATGGACAAATATGGACAAATATTTTGAGTATGAAAATGTAGCCAAGGAGAAGTAGGTGAAATTCATAGTTACCTGATTGAAGAGACATAATTCACTATGGTGGGATAACATGCAAGCAGAGCAAAAAACAAAAGAAAGAATATTACTAATTGGGACTTAATGGTGGAAAAATTAAAGGTAAATTTCTTCCTTAGGACTATCAGCTAATTTTTTTTTTCAGTCAAATGCAAAATCTCAAACAGAATCCAATGTCCGTAAAAGAGTATAAAGAAGAATTTTATAGGCTAAGCATAAGATCTAGTCAAGTAGAAAAAGGCATTGAAAAGATTGCAAGATATATTTATGGTTTAAGGTATGAAATCCAAGATGAGTGGAATATTTTTCCTTTAAGAATTGTTGAATAGGTATATGAGGTAGCTCTCAAGGTGGAAGGAAAACTAGCAAGGATTTAACAAGCTAGAGAGAAAAGGAGCAAAGTATAGTAGGAAGTGAAGGACACACAAGTAGTCGAGGAAGATCTTCAAAGCACCCAAAAGAAGGACACAGTCCCATGAGCCATAACAGTCATCAAGAAGAGGGGATTTTAAAGGAAGAAGACCATATCAAAGAGGTAGAGGATGAAACTTTCTTTTTAGATGTTACACATGTAATACAACCAGTCATACATCTAAAGAATGTCCATAGTACACTTCCAAAAATACAGGAAACATCCACATTACATAGGTAGATCAAAAAAATCCATGGTGCATGAGAACACACTAGAAGTTGGAGAACCTATGATAATAAGAGTATTGTTGAATTTTGCTTAGGAGATTAAGGAACCTTCACAAAGAAAAGCATTATTTAGAACCACATGTATGTCAAAAGATAAATGTTGTAAAGTTGCTATTGACTATGGCAATACTTCCAATTTGGTGTCTATAAATATGGTAGAGAAATTAAATCCAAAGAGGACTACACATTCTACTCCATACAAAGTGTCATGGTTGTAGAAAGGACACTATACTAGCTAACAAGAAATATAATGGCTAACAAGCAATGCGAAGTAGAGTTCTAGATTGGATGCTACGAAGTTAAAGTACTTTGTGACATAATGCCCATGGATGTATGTCACATTTTGTTAGACAAACTTGGCAATATGATAGAAAATCAATGTGATGGGAGGAGCAACACATACACTTTTGAAAATGATGATGAGAAACATACATTGATAACATTAACGGATGAAGGTACAATGGCAGAGACTAGTAGTCAATGTTAACGATAAGTAAGAAGGAGTTTTTCAAACAAGAAATGGAAGAGGAAACATGATATACATTACCTGATGAACGAATTATTTTCTTTAACATGTTTGTTTCATCTACAAGTGAAATTGAAGAATAAAGGAACTGATTGAAGATACAATTTGAAGAAACAACTCATGAAAAGATGTCAATTATGCATACAAGATTATTACATTTTACCCAAACTCAAAAATTAATCAAAGTTCCAAATCAAAAAACCAAAGTACAATTAAGAAGGAAACCAAGGCTACATCCAGCAAATAGACCTTGGGATCCAAGAGGAAAATAATTGAAAAGAACACCTTCTGCACCTGAATTATTTCAAATGGAGGAAACAACAATGAAAAATTTATGGACAAGAGTCCATGAAGAATTTTTTCCTCGGGAGACTGATGCAGGAGAATCCAAATAAAACATGTGTATTTAATTTTCTAAATCTAGCAAGTTTTATATAATTATAGATTTCTAGATTTCTATAAAATACTAGACCATGTAAAGTTTAGAAACAATTCGTTTTAGGAAAAATTTATGATAGGTTCCTAAAATTAAGGGGATTTCTCTCAACTTCCTCCAAAAATCTAGGAGAGGAATTATTTTTTGAGATATTATGTACCCTTACTTCTCTAAGCACAAATAGAAATGTAATGTATTAGTTGGGCCAAACAAGAAGAGGAAAAGATCCCAAGATCCTTTGTGAATATTTTTTTGTTTTTATTGTATCATTTGGTTTTTTGGTTGTGTGTAGTTTTTGTTGTGGCACTCTTCCATTAGAATTCCTTTTCGATTCCGATCACTTGGTTTGAAAAATATGTGGGTCATGTGAACTGAAGGGTCATGTCATTTTGGTTTCCTTAAGTGAACTCATGGCTTGTGTCTCTTTGCATGGCATCGATCCAACCAAAGATATTACCTACACCATTAACCAATAATTGTGCATCTATATTCTCATCTAACTAAAATCATCTCAGGCCAACACTATTGAACACATGAATTGTCACATCATTGACCCTTGTCTCCATGCCCTGTTGCATTATGTGGTCATGTTATGCATCAAATCACCCTTAGTGATATCGTGACTCAGTTGGGTGTTCCATGGAATGCACACTCATCCTAGTGCCATGGGCTTGCTAGGTCAACTCACAGTCACAAATCAATCATGCAACACCTAGAATCACAAGCCACTCGATTGAGTGTATGATGAGTGTCATGTGGGAGTGCACGTACCCACTCATCTATAGGCGTTACAATGATAATTTGGTTACATTATTGAGAGAGTAGTAGGTTTGGATGGTGCAACACTTGAAATGGAGATGATGGAAGGTTGATGGCTAGAAGAGTCATTTTTGGGTGCCTTGGTCCATTAGCAAGGTACACCACAAACAAGTTGAGCACCCTTGTTCATATATTGGGCACACCATGGACATTGGTTGCTTGCATAAATTGGACACAACAAGAGAAGCTTAGAATGAAACTTGGAAAGGAAATCCAAGAAGGTTGTTATGGGAACCCTTGTCTGCAAACATGAACTTTGCATGATGAACAAGGCTAGCATAGATATCTTGATTGGATTGGGTGAATATTGGACTACATGCAAACCAATGGATTGGGTATTCCACATTTTAGGGTCACGATGCGTTGAGAAATCTAAGGCAGCTAGATTAAAATATTTCTCTTACATTGTTAACTGCTTGTGATGTCTTTTTACTTAACTTAATTAGCTTCTTCTTTAAATAGATTATTATTGTATTTTCTTATCAGCAAACAAATACCAAATAATAAAGATCAAAGAGAAAAGAGGACAGAAAATGTAGGTTGTTAGCCATGACCAAAACCTCTCCTCTTGAGAGGAAAACCCACAAGAATTCTTCTCTTCTTCTAGAATCTTCAAATGAAAAATTCCAAGACCTAAGACCCTTGACAAGACCCCTCCAAGACCAAGTCAACCTTTCTCCTTGCTAATATTTCTTTCCAGCAAATTCAACCCTAGCAACTTCGACCTCGACATTTTCTTCTGCAACTTTAACCCAACAATTTCTTCTACAACTTTGACCCATCAATTTCTTCTACAAATTTGTCCCATCAATTTCTTCTACAACTTCAACCCAACAATTTGTTCTGCAAATTTGACCAAGCAGTTTCATCTACAACTTCAACCCAATAGTTTCTTCTACAATTTCAACCCCAACAACTTTGCAAAAATTCGACTTTCCTAACAAATTTACAACACTTCGACTTTCCCAACAACTTTAAAACACTTCGACTTTCCCAGCAACATTAGAAACCCTAACACAAGAGAGAGAGATAGATCCAAAAACTTTGATCCTTCTTTTCTTCTTCTTATCTTTGATTTTTGTCCTTTTCTAGCTTCTTTCTTGAGGAGATCAAACTTGATTGTTGTGTGTCCAAATGAGGTCTAGCTCCTTCCTATATATAGGCTTTCCATGGGTACAAATTACTTCCTTGAGGATGACTTGACCTTTCATGAAGTTTGACTTGCTTGAGGCACCATGACAAGGTCTTAAAGGATCTTTGACTCTAATTTGACTCAAATAATTTTTTCTTTACAATATGTAGCATGCACAAAAGCGTCTTCTAGACATGACAATGACTCTTATTACTTGTTGACTCAAAGACAAGCCCTAGAAGCACTCAATGGGTGCTTGACCTACATAATAAATTTCCCTCGAGCATGAAACCCATGCCTCAAGGATGTCAATAATAATTTTTTTTCTCTTTACATCAAATACATAAAATCATGATTACATTTACATTAGAAGTCTGATTGATCCGGATTTAAACAGGAACACAACAATGTAGGTTTTGACCCCGTACAGAAATTACCTGCATACGAATTCTAAAACACATAAAATAAACAATGCGAGAGCATAACACATAAAACACATATACACAGAGATTTTCCCTTGGATCCCAAAAACCAGGACTACTAGCTTGATTTTTCATTATATTCCTTTCAATGTTACAATACATATTTATACATGCCAAAGCATCCAATACCATGGACCGAAAACCATTGTGTCCAAAAAACATGTGCGAAAATCAAGCACAAAACCATAGGTGGGTCCACCTAACCTAACATAGGTTCCAAAACCAAAAATTTATGCCTCAAAACCCATGTGACCCCCCCCTCTAACCCGTCGGTTAACTATGTGGGCTAGTCATGGAAAGAATATAACACAACCCAACATTCTCCCACTTGTTTTTTTCTTTCCACAGGGGGAAACAAGAGAGCTTAGTAATTTTTCCAGCCCTGAAACGCCCATTGCCTCTCTACACCAAGAGAACCTTTCAGAGCTCACAGATTTTTTCAATGCATCTACAATATTCTTCAAAGTGTCCACCTTTACCAGCAACACCTTTTTTTCTTCTATCATATCCCTCACAAAGTGATA
>APFE031417785.1:508199-533212 GCA_000404065.3 Pinus taeda | reverse complement strand
CGCCAAGAAAGACAAGGAGCCAGACAATTAGAAATTAAGAAAGTATAGGTCCGATAGACCAATTTGGTCTCAGTGGACATTAACCATCATCATCATCATCATCATCATCATAAAAAGAGTCCCAATCTGAGCTCCTCGCATCAATACCAGTGCTCCCCGAACCATCTTGCAGGTATCCTTCTCAAACACTGTTTTTACACCTACATCATCCATCTTGCTTACATAAATTAGATTTCTGGCCAATGCAGGAATATGTAGAACACCCAGAAGTGTTCTAACTCTTCCACCTTGCAACTTCAACTTTACCTTTCCGTGACCAACGATTTTAGCCTTCCTATCATCCCCCAAGAAGACATCACCACCATCATATTTCTACTCACATAACCACTCTCTATGGGGAGTGAAGTGAAAGGATGCACCTAAGTCAATCAACCATGCCTCATGATCTACATGTGTACTTGAAGAAGCCAAGTACACATCCCCACCTTCGTTTGAGGTGGTTTTCACCTCTACAAAAGGAGCCTCATCAGATCTCTTTCCTTTGTTAGGAGCTTTAGATTGACAGTCCCTTTTGAAGTGGCCTTCCTTTCTACATTTCCAGCAAACAACCTTTACAGGTTTTCCCGGAGATTTAGATTTCCCTCTAGATTTAGATCTCCCACTTGATGACTTATTTTTGTTTTTGTTCTGGACCATCCTCGTACAAACGAGGCATCACCATTCCGGCTCTCCATATTTTTCTGTCTCATCTCCTCTATCAACAAGGCTGAGACTATTTCATCAAACTGCAAGGCAGTTACATTGCTACTTATTGCAATAACCAGACTATCCCACGAATCTGGTAGAGAACATAACAAACATATGCACTTATCTTCATCTGAAATTTTAATATCAACAGATGCTAACTAACTTACCACAGTGTTAAATGCATTCATATGCTCTGTCACTGAGTCTCCATTTTTCATCCTCAGGTTATACATCTTTTTCTGCATGAACATTTTATTCACTAAAGACTTAGATTGACACAAAGACCCTAACGTGTCCCACAAAGCCTTCGTTGTAGCTTTCCCTGATACATTCAACAATATTGAATCTGAGACACACGATTGTATTGTGCTCTTTACCTTCCGATCCAACTTCTTCCATTCTTCATCGGGCACTCCCATTGATTTAGTACCTGGATCTACTGCAATCCACTGATCTTTATCCACCAATATATCCTCCATCTTGAGTTTCTACAACTCAAAACTCTGACCATTAAATTTCTCGATCTTTATCTTTCCACTTCTCGCCATCTTCTTTCACCACTATAATCGATCTCGTAGATCTCCCACTGAATAGGGTCTACCACAAGCTCGAGCGAAACCCCTCAGTAACAAAGGTGTCCCCTTGAAGCCAAAACTACTCTGATACCAAATGTAGGTTTTAACCCCATATAGAAATTACCTGCATATGAATTCTAAAACATATAAAATAAACAATGTGATAGCATAACACATAAAACACATATACACAGAGATTTTTCCCTGGATCCCAAAAATGGGACTACCAACTTTATTTTTCATTATATTCCTTTCAATGTTACAATACATATTTATACATACCGAAGCATTCAATACCATGGACCAAAAACCATCGTGTCCAATACCATGGACCGAAAAGCATCGCGTCCAAAAAACATATGCGAAAATCACATGCAAAACCATAGGTGGGTCCACCCAACCTAACATAGGTGCCAAAACCAAAATTTTCCAAGGCACTGCTTGAACCCCATAAAGTGGGGTTAGGTGTACGCTTCAAACCCCATGTGACCCCCCCTCTAACCCACCAGTTAACTATATGGGTTAGTCGTGGAAAGAAAATAACACAACCCAACAAACAAATTACAGGTATAACCATAAATAAAGAGATGCAGTAGAAATAATACTTCATTTCATCAATGTAAAATACTGAAATATGCTTACAAACATAAATGGAAATAAACTAGCTAGGGCATGGTAGATTATCTCTGAGAAGAGATGTGGTGGCTACATGCCTCTGAACTATGTTACAATGAGGATCAAAGGCCTATTTATTGTTGAGAAACAATGGAAAACCCTAAACATCCAAAAACCTAACCCTGGGAGATGAAGTTCCAAACTATGGGCCCCGTTTTGGGTAAATTGGTACATCAACTTCCCGGGGTCGTAACTTTGGCATATGATATCCATTTGATGCACACAATACCTCATTAGAAAGATATATCCAAGAAATACAACTTTGGGATGAGCAACATTGGTCCATCACCCCATGTTTCTCCCATTTTCCCCAAAAAAACGTCATTTAGGGCCTCATAATGGCTTCAAAAGTTCAGGACCCGAAAAACTGCTAAAAATAGTAAATTGTGCTACAACTAAGGAAACTAAAAAAATGAAAGAGATATTTGTGGGGGTCCAAGTGGTATAGGTGGGTGGCCACCAACATCCACCTAGGTCACTGATCCTAGTTACATATTTCAACACTTCCTCTTAACTAGGGAGGTACTCATAGTCCATAAAAGGTACTTGGACATTCTTAATCTGAATAATTCTCATAAGAAGAGTCAAATTGGTAATCCATCTAATAATTTACTTCCTTAGATTATGCCAAATAATCTCATCATACTAACCATCATTTTCACATAGCAAGGCCTTGACTAACAACTCTATATCTACACAAGATCAGAGCAAAATGATGGTGAGACCAATGACTGACAAACACCATCATCTTTTTTTCTCAATGCATATACCCAACATGAATGTTCACAAGGTATGTCTTTTTAGGACAATTACTATCTTGGAATAATACATCCTCAAGGAATTTCCTCTTCGACTACTCTTAGCTTGGATGCCCTACCTAATCCTCAAAGATTATCGGAATCAGTCTGATATTCTTTCCCAATCTTCCATTCTTTATTCACAATATGAAGACAATAATGGTGTGTCTATCTCTCCCTCTCAACTAGGTAAGATATATTCATTGCTATAAAATGAATATACCCAAGTTCCCTCTTATCCAGGGACTTGTCCAAGCTCCCTCTCAACTAGGGACTTGTTTCCAAAAACAACTCTTTTCTCTTTAGGGGGGATCATGGTGCCTTTAGCTACTTGCATAGCTCCTTCTTTTGATGTTATGAATTTCATCTTAATTATTATGGATTCTCCATCTTACAGTTTTTTCTTTGTAGTGTTAATTTTCACACTACTATATGTTGTTTCAATTACTTTTAGCCCAATTCAATACTTCAATTAGAAATATTTTCAATACCAATTAATCTTTAGAATCAACAATACTAATTGAAGATAGAACAATAAATGCAATGACAAAGGAGACAATCAACACATCAATAAGAGACACCAGATTTGGTCAAAGACCAGGGAACACCCACTATGGGGAAAACCCTTTGAAAATTATTCTTCTATTATATTGCCATGAAATGTCCAACAGAGAGTATAATGAGTCCAATACAAAATCTTCCAGCAAATTAACCTAATTACATTCAAAGGTATGTTCCCAACATCAATATATATCAAAGACAACTTTTCCTGCATGCAGTCAACTGCAGTTAGATGTCAAAATTTATCCCTAGAGCCCAACTCCATGGAGGAAGATCCATGCATGTGGTTGAGACCTTCTAACAACATCCTTGAGCCTTCTAACCTACACTTATAGTGAAAAAATTCCTTTGATGAGCCTAAAATTAAAAAGAAAAAAACTCTAAAACATATGCAAGCTTCGGACCCTGTAATTTCGAACCTATGCGAACCTTGTTCCTCGATCCAACCTCAAACTTGTTGTTGGTGCACTAATATGTCTTATTACAAACGATCTCAATACCTACATTCATTATCAACCCAGGGCAAGTCTTTTTATTTCAAGAGCGTCAACACTATGTATGCAGTGAATTCGGAGGTCAATATATGTTGGAATCGTTGCAATTTCTAATGACTATCTCTTTAAATTCAATCCAAACAACTCTAAAAGGAATTCATAACACACCTTGAAATTCTACTTAATCTATTCTACAAGCAAATGAATCTGAATACAAATAGAAATAATCAGACTTGGCAGTCTTAACTGGAATTAAAACTAACTTATTTAACATGAAAGAGAGCTATGATAATTTAACAACAAATGATAATATAAGCATATCAAGGAAAGCAATCAATTCTAGCTTTGAAATCTATGATAACAATACTTATAATGAATAGAAATTTAAAATGAACATAACCAATTTGAGAAAGAGCATCACACATATATAATCACACAGCTATGTCTTGAAACTTGAATAAACAACAATTGTAAATTAGAATTGTCAATCCTCACGGTAATCAAAATGATATTAACTTAACAATAACAAACAATAAAGAATAAACTAAAATTATTATAACATAGATGAAGCAGTAGATATTCTCTTGACTGGGCCCAAAGTCGCCAGAATTCCCCGCTATTTGATACTCAGAACACGATTGTGAATTAAACATAGTCTTCTTCATTAAAATAAGTAACAGAGTTATAGCATCACCAAAATGAAAGTATTATATGTCCAAAAGAATAGTTACAATTAGTGAATTTCTAAACTAGTTGTTCAGTTTGCCTTTCGGCCTTATATAACATTTAGAAAAGTAAATAGATAAAAGTGAATCCTCAGGATCGGGGGATCCTGAGCATTTCAAAGTACTCAATATGATTTCATCATAAAATAGCTTTGGTCTGCTCGGTCTTCCACTGTCCTGCTTTCCCCAGACATTGTCTTTTTCCTTTACTGGTTGTTGTTGTTTTGTCGATTGAACAACCATCATCCAATCCGTGTGTCTGCACATAAAGATAGTAAAAGTTAGTTTTATAAGCCCAAATTTATCTAATGTGCTACTAATCACTTTTACCCAACTTCAAGTGTTGTTTCCTCTATTTTGATCCATAAAACGAAGATAAACATATGAAGAAAAATGCTAAATTAGGCTATTTACGAGGAGAAAACATACTTTTTTCTTGTCACAACATGCTCCCTAGCTTACCTTATTGCATTACCTCATGCAATTAGATGGTCAAGGTGTAATTAAGTTAAGGAATAGGCTAGGTATACTTCCTCCTTGTACAGCCTGAAACTATTTTTTCTTTTTAAGCACAACAAAGGACTGGTTCACTTCTTGATCTGTCAAGTTATAACCACTATGGTACTTATCTAGGGGATACCATATAATTGGGCTTCTATACCGACTACTTATCCACTTAGGCCCCATGGTTAAGACCATGTTATTATATTTATGTAAGCAAGAGGAGGCAGCTTTGAAATTCCTGAATCCAAATGGCTCTTTGTTTCTGATAGTATTGCTGGAGGCTTCCCATCTCTACCTGGCTGTAGATAAATCTTCTTCTTTGATCTCTTGGAAGTAATCCTTCCCTTCTTGTATAATTTCTGTGTGGAATGGTCCTAATTAGCCCACAACACCTATTCGTTTCATAAATTGTTTGTGTTGGACAGAGAGGTGCAGGGGTTTTGTAGGCTCTCCCCTAACCCACAGGTCTATGCCATATTCTTGTTTTCTAAAAGTATTATGGGCCTTGATCCATTTGATTTGGTTAGTAGAAAAGGAAAGGAAGGAATGCAATTGGATATCCCCTATGAAGGGGCCAGTTTCACTATCTCCGTCATCTTCTAAAAAGAAATTATGAATGTAAATTTCACACAAGAGGCGTTGCACCTGCTCATTCTGTTCTCTAAAACACTTGACAAAGTCTAGGGTGGTCTTGATTTCTACCGATTTTCCAACTTTAACATATTTGGTCTTCAGTAGGAGGTACCTTTCTAGCAGGAACAATGCATAGTTAGTAGCAGGATCTCGGCATGACAGGGCATTTGAATAAATATAGAAAACAGTGTCAAATTTCTCTTTAGCCTTCTGTAACTTGACCTGTGCTTTTTGAACCTTCTTTTCCTCAACCTTATAATTTGCAAAATTTTCATCCTCTATGACCATGAGTGTCTCAAATTTATTTCCTAGTTCTTGGTGTACTCGCAAGGGCACTACTACCTCTTTATGTCAAGTCAATTCCTCCTGAGTCTTGACCAACTCATTTTGTAATTTCCTAATGACTACTTTCCTTACCAAGGGAATGTAAGCAAGCGTCTCATCTATTTGGACCTCATCATCCTGTGTTTCCATAAGATCAGTCTGAACAAAATCTTCGATCACTTCTCAAATCATGTAACAATCAACTTAGGTGTTCTCTTTAGTATCAGTTTGAATGGAAACATCAATAGTAGGGAAGATCGTTTGAGTTTCCTATGGGAAAACACAAGGATCCTCTGTCTACATTTCACTGTCTTCTAAAAGCCATGGCTCTGTTTGGGTTTATTTTGAATAAACCAACAGGGTTTTAGTCTGGCTTTCAACATTTTCCCCAAGGAGATATTCAGTTTGGGTCCCTATGGTCTTCAATTCTTCTTTCACTTTCTTAACCCTAACTTCTTCCCTCAACCATTGTCTTAGCTGCTTAATTATTTTCTTTTTCCTCCTATATTTCTTGAGCATTTTCCTGAGACTATCCTTGTATGTTTGATTTGTTGTGAGGCTTCTGATCAGTGGTGGAAAAGTTGTATTTACTTCAGGTCTTTGTTTAGGTGGAATTGTGTCGACATCAGGGTGGGGTTCTATTGGAACCGTATCTCCTGATGGATTTTCACCTCCCAGGTCATTTTCGTCATGAATTTCTTGCTCGGGAGACCCCAATGGAATGGTATCTCGTGAGAAATTCTCATTTTTGGGGCTTTCTGCTAGGTGGGCCTCATCCGCAAGGGACTTCATAAAACTAACATTCCCTGGTTGATCTTCACCTTCCACAGTTTCTTCTGTAGGGTTTTCTTCAACTGGGGGTTCCATTGGATTAGTAACTGCTGCTTGATTTCCTTCTCTAATGGTTTCTTCTGCATGCACTTCTACTTCAAGAGGTTTCTCCATAGAAGGGATTGGTTCCCTCTGTTCTTCCAAATTATTAGTAAACAGGAGGGTTTTATCATGACCAGGACTACCATCAGGGGTAGAGTGGTTGGGGACACAATTTTTCCCTTCAGAATTCTCGAATTTCTCCCTTCCTTCACCAAATATCACCATGTTTTCTAGTACTCTGGCCACCTCTTCCTCACAATCTTGCAAGGAATCATCCTGCAGAATTGGAGGGGGTGTGTGAGATGGCCTGGCCTTGTTTATTTGAATTGGGGTGTGTAGTCACAACTTCACTCGCATAGAGTGTCTTCATTTTGCCAAGCCCAAGGCCACAAAGGAATTCTTCCTTTTCTGTGGCCTTTTCGAACCTGTGGCTCTTGGCCCTTGTTGTTTAGTTGTTGGGTTTTCTATAGGTCGGGCCAGAGTAGGATTTATAATATTATCCTAGGTTAGCTACTACTGGGCCAACCCATGAATGATAATCAATTTGATCTGCCCATGATGACCGATGGCTGTATGTGGGTCCTTTTCTTTTCTAACTCGACGAGCAACATCATGCAATAGGGAATTTAATTAAAATGACAAGTTAACTGTAATTTTCTGTTTTAAAATAGCTAATAGTATGAGTTGGTGGGGATTTACCATGTCTTTTCGTCCATCACATGTGATGTACCTATGCACGATGGCTGCCAATTCCTACCATTGATGTCTCAAGGTTGTAGGGTAAACGCCTTTTCTTGTTTGCACCAATTGCTTGCCTGGGTCCTGAAATACTGTGACTGCATTATGCAGAAGAACATGTTTTTCCGTCCACCTTGTTCCTTCAACTGGAATTCCAATGACTTTGGCTATGACTACTTCAGAGACCATTATGTTCCTCCCTCTTACTGGGGGGCTACCATTTTGCAAATTTTGCAGAAATTCTAGTGTCATCTCTTTGTGAAATCCCTGTAATTTATTCAAATATTGCAGCTAGCCGACATGCTCAAGAATTGCATGAGCCTTGTCTAATACCATGAGCACTGTGGGTTCATTTTGGATGGCTCTACCTCCCATGTCTATTGTTTTCCTATGACTGGTTCACTTGCATGCACTTATCTCACACTTTCGCAATTTAGAACAACAACAGAGAATGTTAAGGTTATTAAGGAATTTAGACTTCTGTGATCCATAATCTTGTTAAGAGAATAATTTCGGCAAAATCACATAAAAAACCATTTGTTGACGTGTTTCGAACCAACCAGTGTGGTTCATCGTCAGGACAAGTTGAAGATCCAATCTGAGCGATGCAATAAATAGGGACAGCAGGCCATTCCAACAGCTAGTTTGACCAGTAACAGTTTTTTTAATGGACCTCTAACAGCTATATATTCATAATTATCATTATTCATATATTTATTAATACAATTCATTATTTAATAGATAGGTAACGCGTTGACAAATGGTTTTTTATGTGATTTTTCCGAAATTATTCTCTTAACAATGTTAAGGATATTGATATGGAAATGACGTTGTTTTGAGAATTAATATCACATACAATAAAGTCATTTATCTCATCAACAATATTTGACGCAGGATCATAATCAATTTGCATGCTATCCATAATGGTTGTTGTCCCTCCTCCAATCAGAAATAGTTTGATAATTATTACACATACATAATCATCGTGCAGTCCTTTAACCATAAATTAGTTTAATAATTATCACACAACTATCCATAAATTGTCACACATGTTGTTCATACAAAGACCATCCCCCCTCCAATGGGAAAAGGGCGTCCATATCCGTCAAGCATGGGAAAAACAAGAAAAAGTGTCGATAAATCATAAATGCAGGCAACCAATCAATAAATGTGGCACAATATACGACAACAATCAAAGCAGTACATGTCAATAGGTTTGAAATTTCCATAAATTAAAATAGAGATTTAAACCATTATGTCAAAAGATTTTTTCCTTAGGTGAAAATGTATCAAACACATGATCAATAGTAAGTATTAATGACTGTCGTTAAAGTGATTGGACAAATATGATATAAGTTACCATGCATGTTCGATTTTTAGGAATGTTATTCAAATGGGAAATTTTCCTTTAGAAACAAATCCATGGGTGGTAATAGGATAGAAAGAATTTGGCAGTGTCACATAGTACATCAATACCACAAGCAGAGCCACTGCTGCCAACAGGCATCCATAGCCTCTGCAGGGTTGCTTTTTAACCCTCCAAATGAGCCAGAGTACTCCGTTTGATTTTCATATGTGATGCAAAGGAAAGCCACCTAAAGTCAATTTCCATTTATTTTCATAAAATCTTATGTGAACCTGTGGGTTATGACCCACCTATACACATCGGAAGCCTTTACACTGGTGGAGTTTAACAAAATCCCAACCAATTGCATAACAACGCTTTAACACATAATCCGCCAACAAATGCCAGTCCCACTCTGAACGCACAAGACTGGACCCCAAATAAAATAAACCCGCGTCCATAAACTTCTCGAGTCCGCTCAAGTCCAAGTCTTATCGGCTTCAATCTCCATCGTTGTTCTCACCTTCCAATCCAATGGTTGATACTACACCCGATCAATGAAACTAATCATCGATCCTCCACGTTTTGATCAAAACACACTTGATCCAACAATCAGCAGCGATATCGGACAAGGATCATGCATGACGTTTACCCACACTTATGGAGCCGATAAGGAATATAAATCCTTGATGTATAAATGTTTGGGTCCGATTTGGAAATTAAAGTTCAATCATGTTATGATCTGATATCTGTTGGATATATGAGGCCATCAAATCTACGGTTTGCGGGACTTCAACTAGCACACGGATTAAAATGACCTTAACCCATGCAATTAACTATGATCTAAGAGGTTGAATATGAGATCGACGGCTAGGAGAAAGTGCGGGACTTTAGCCACGATCAATAAAATCCGCACTCTCCTACCCTCGCAGTTGCTGATCACTTTTGATCTGACGATCCAGATCTATTCCTCTGCTCAAGTTTCCACTCACTCTGAAATCTTCTTAGTCACAATTTCACTTCGTCGAGGTTCCACTCTTCCACCAAACTTGGCGCTTCCACTAAATTTCCTTCTCACCTCCAAATCGACTTGTTACCAAGTCCAACTCTGCTAACTCCTTTCTCCGCTTAGAAATAGTGTGTCGAGACTTCTCTTATTTCTTTACTCTGCCTTGCAACTATACCTAATTATCCGACATTTGACCGTGCATATGATTCTTTGAATCCACTCCACTTTTAGTTTTCTAACTCCTTCCAACGGGATCACACCGATCTCGAATAGCCCTTCCTATAGATCAAGTTCACGTTACTTCCTAAACCAAACCCAATAAACTATCAATAGATTCTCCACCATTATCATTGTTGCATACACATTCATTTATATGTCAAAACTCTCACATCCATTGTTATAAAACCATATTCAAGCATAGTCACAAGCATTTTGATATATACACACAACCATTATGGGATTTCCTCCTTATTCACGTTACTTCCTAAACCAAACCCAATAAACTATCAATCGATTCTCCACCATTATCATTGTTGCATACACATTCATTTATATGTCAAAACTCTCACATCCATTGTTATAGAACCATATTCAAGCATAGTCACAAGCGTTTTGATATATACACACAACCATTATGGGATTTCCTCCTTATTCACAAGTACATGGACAAATCCTTTGGATAACCATACATACAGACAGATCATATATAGACCCTCAACCAATATTAACTTAGAAGATATGAAATTTCTATTTTCTAATTAAAATCTGTATATGCATAAACTCAATAGCCTGATTTACATTCAGTTGGCCTTTCTCGTTTCAGTGCCCATAGGCTCACAATCCAATCCTCCTGTCTGCTAACTCTCTCACTAACTCTCTTTTTTTAAGCCTTCGAGGCTTATAAATTATACACAAAAGGATTATGTTAACCAATTTTGGTTCAGATCCTGAATAATTTCACCTGAATCCTAGATATCCTAATCTAATCCCTAAAATCATGAAACTAATTCCTAGTTCCTCTCACTCACACACTATTCTTTAAATCTCTCTTAATGAGAATATTTCATTACAATATCTTCACTATTATACAACCCTCATAAAAACATAGGAAAATAAAAAATTAATCACTCTTTAGGGAATTAGGTCCCTTGGAACACAAGACCCTATGCTTACTAAAATGCAATGGTTTTTCTAAGCAGGATGCCCCTGCATCAGACTCCCCAGGTAAGAAAATTTATGACCTCCTAATCATAAGTCTAGATAATTTATTCCTCCTGGATCCTAGACTTTGTTTTGTAATATTTCTTTGTTTGTCAGTTGTTCTATTGTTGTTGTTGCCTACTGTTGTTCTCCAGGTCTCCATAGCTTATGTTGCAATGCTTCACTTTCCATGCTTTCATAGTCTGTTGTTGTCTTCCTCTTGTTGTTGCTTCTTTTATTTCTTGGTGTTGTCTTCTTCTAAGACACTTTCATCATTAACCTTCTTACCAACCCAATTTCTTTATCCAGTATCTCTTCTATCTGTTGATTGCCTTCAACTCTTAATTGCTGAATTTTCATTTTTACTACCATCCTTGCATCCTTACCCTCTTGTTCACTATTTTCTTGCACCTTTTCAACTACCATATTTTCTTTCAAGACAATTTTCTGCTTCTGTTTACTGTACCTGTCAACTTCTTCTTGATTTTCATTTATGACAATTTCTTTGTCATCCTTCATAAGCAATTTATTTTGGATATTTATGCTTTTTCTGTTCTAGCTTTCTCCTTTGAAGGTCTAACTCTCTATATAAATCAATGATTTTACTTGGAGTAAAATTTGGAAATTTTACACAATCTCCCATTTCTTCATTTGCTATTGACATCATTAGATGGTCCTTATTCCTCTACTAAATCTTTCTTAACATCTTTCAGTAGATGTTCTTTCTCTTCTTATTTCATTTGGTTGTCCACCTTTGCCAAATATGTTCTAGTTTCTACAACAAAATCTACAATCATAAGACAATTATCAAAATAAAAAATATAAGGCCTTTGTGCCTCTTCTTCCTTTGGAAACCTTTCGGTATGTTGCTCTGGTATTTCCTTTAACTCCTCTGTCAGCACATTAGTATGCTGATTCAAATGCAAAGAATTCTTGAGACTGTTAGCAAGTCTCTTTTCCACGCCATCTATTTTAATGATCCCTCTCTACACTTGTTCAATGTAGTGAATTGTTTCTTCTTCAGTCTCATTGTCATACTCTGCTTCAAAACTTTCATCTTCTGGAAGGTATTTTTCCATGTTTTTTGTAGCTTTAAAACACTGCCTATCTTCTTCCAAACCTCCAACCATACACAAATTATCAGTTTTAAAAACACAAGACCTTATGGCCTCATTTGATGCTTCAACCATCAAGTCTTTTGGCTACTCTGAATCATTCATATGATTCAACTCCTCTGTCTCTTCATTACTTTCAAAAAGAAATGGTCCATGTTCTGGTTCACATACCAAAACTTCAATATCTTCTCCAGTATTTTCCTTTTGTTGTAGCTCAACTACTTTGAGCTTCTCTATCTTCAATTTGACATCTATAATCTGTTCAAGCTCCCTCAGCTCCTTTACTAACTGCATATTTTCTTGATGATTCCTCTTCTCTTATAACCTCTGACACTTCACTTTCTTTCTCATGACATAACCATATTTATGGTCCTTCTCATTTCTCTATAACATCTCCATTAATACTTCAAGCTGAACTGCTATCTTAGCCATTTCTTTATCATATTTTTTGTCACTCATTCTCATGCCATTTTCCTTGGCATCTTTATTCTTTTGTCCTCTATTGTGGTCTCTTTCAAAACCTCTGCTATGACTGTCACTAATCATCATCCTTTCCATCTCTATGACTTCCTCACTCACTTCACTATGAGTTGCACAAGCCTTTGCAACAACAAGTCTTCCCTGCTACCACTTACCTCACGAAGCTCTCTTCTGGACTTGCTCTTTTGGCAAGTACTAGTCCTCTGTTTGGAATCTCCTTGATCATTTCCCTCTACTCCTTCTAGGCTTCAACTCATCTGCACTTTAAGAACACAACTATCCTTTTCTTCCAATCTTTAGCTAGAACATTTAGGTTCTGCCACATTCTCTTTCTTTCAAAAACTTTTACCAGTTTCCTTCATTTCTACTGAGATATTTCCTCTTTTACTGCATTCTAAATTATGCAATACAATCTTCAAACCAGTTAAAATAAAAACATGGCATATCATCTCAAGATCTTTGTCTGATCTTGTCCCCCCATTCACATGCACTTTTAATGGACTATTCTTGTATCCAACCTTCAACTATATCTTCAAACTCTGCCACTCTTCAAGAACTTGCAAAAGTCCCTCTTATAGTTTAACTACTATAATCCTACTCTAAATTTTCACTCATTCAATTTCTGCTAATCATTAAACAAACTTGCATACCATCACCTCTCTTCAGGATCCCACGACTCCTACAAATATGTTTCAGCAGACCTTCATGCTTCCATTGTGAAAATTTTCAACATTCAGCTACTGTCAATCAGATTTAGAATCTGATTCTTTCTTTCAATCTCCCAGCTTTATCTTGGTGAAGCCATATCTGTCAGCAACAATTACTCCTTCACTAAGTTTTCTTTCATTGTTTCGTTATTGCTCTGAGTTTCTTCAAAAAATTTACTTGTTCTTTTCGCACACAAAATATTCTTTCTTCTTGCAGGAAACCTTTCCGTGCTCTGATACCACTTGATGCAAAGAAAAACCACCTAAAGGAAATTTCCCTTTCATTTCATAAAATCTTACATGAACCTGTGGGTTATGGCCCACCTATACACATCGGAAGCCTTTACATTGGTGGATTTTAACAAAAACTCGACCAATCACCTAACAACGCTTTAACACATAATCTTCCAACGAGCGTTAGTCCCACTCCGAACGCACAAGACCGAACCCCAAATAAAATAACCTCACATCCATAAACTTCTCAGGTCCGCTCAGGCCCAAGTCTTATCAACTTCAATCTTCACCGTTGATCTCACCTTCCAATCTGATGGTTGATAGTACACCCGATCAATGAAACTAATCATTGATCCTCCACCATTTGATAAAAACACACTTGATCCAACAATCAACAACGATATTGGATGGGGATCATGCACAACATTTACCCGCCCTTATGAAGCCAATAAGGAATATAAATCCTTGATGTATAAATGTTTGGGTCCGATTTGGAAATTAAAATTCGATCACGTTATGACCCGATATCTGTTGGATATATGAGGCCATCAAATCTACGGTTTGTGGGACTTCAACTAGCACACGGATTAAAACGGCCTTAACCGCCGTAGTTGACTGTGATCTAAGAGGTTGAATATGATATCGACAGGTAGGAGCAAGTGCGGGATTTCAGCCACGATCAAGAAAATATGTTCTCTCCTACCCCCACAGTTGTTGATCACCATCGATCTAATAGATTTGTCGATCTGACAATCCAGACCTATTCCTCCGCTCAAGTTTCTACTCACTCTAAAATCTTCTTAATCACAATTTCACTTCATCGAGGTTCCACTCTTCCACCAAACTTGGCGCTTCCACTAAATTTCCTTCTTCCTCCAGATTGACTTGTTACCAAGTGCAACTCTGCCAATTCCTTTCTCCGCTTAGAAACAGTGTGTCAAGACTTCTCTGATTTATTTACTCTACCTTTCAACTATACCTAATTATCTGACATTTGATAGTGCATACAGATCTCTGAATCCACTCCGCTTTTAGTTTTCGAACTCCTTCCAACGGGATCACACTGATCTCAAATAGCCCTTCCTATAGAATCAAGTTCACATTACTTCTTGAACCAAACCCAATAAACTTTCAATCGATTCTCCACCATTATCATTGTTGCATACATATTCGTTTATATCTCAAAACTCTCACACCCACTACTATAGAACCATATTCAAGCATAGTCACAAGCGTTGTGATATATATACATAGTCATTATGGGATTTCCTCCTTATTCACAAATACAGATACAAATCCTTCAGATAACCATATATACAGACAGATCATATACAGACCTTCAACCAATATTAGCTCAGAAGATATGAAACTTCTATTTTCTAATTAAAATTTGTATATACATAAACTCAATTGCCTGATTTACATTCAGTTGGCCTTTCTCATTTCGATGCATGTAGGCTCATAATCCCACCCTGTTGTCTGCTAACTCTCTCACTAACTCTCTTTTTTTAAGCCTTCGAGGCTTATAAATTATACACAAAAGGATTATGTTAACCACTTTTGGTTCAGGTCCTTAATAATTTCACCTGAATCCTAAATATCCTAATCTAATCCCTAAAATCCTGAAACTAACTCCTAGTTCCTCTAACTCACACACTATTCTTGAAATCTCTCTTAACGAGAATATTTCATTACAATATCCTCACTATTATACAACCCTCATAAAAACATAGGAAAATAAACAATTAATCACTCTTTAGGGAATCAGGTCCCTTGAAACACAAGACCCTATGCTTACTAAAATGAAATGGTTTTTCTAAGCAGGATGCTCCTGCATCAATATGATTCTCTCTTTTCTTACTACAAAGAGACCACTATGATGGCATGGTAAATAGATAATAAAAGTACCATTCACCAGGATATAACAAAGTGATCAAGTTGGCTCGTGATGAGACCCCCTGTCCTTCTGACAGTTTTAATTATCAAGAAGGTCATTACCTTGGTTTGGTGGTCAAAAGAGAATTTCACCCATTACATCCTTATGATCATGGTAGGCTAGCTCATGCTGAGACCCCCTATCCTCTTTAAGACAATGTTTGTTTCATTTTCATATTTCCATATGTTCATATTTTGATGCTTTTATTATAGAAATAGGGAGGCTCATTTACTCCTTAAGAGTCAGGGATGGCGTAAGAAGTAAAAAAAATGCCAATGAAAGTTATAATTCTACCCCCATATCATCATATCAAAGAGGTTTACCCATTTGCAAGTGTGAAAGATAAACCAGCATGGTATTAAAATAATAAACCATTTTATGATGTGTCCAAAGAGAAGATATTCAGCCAGTCATTATAGATATGCACCATGTCATCTTTTGAATTAAATGTAGCCATAAAAAGGTTTCATAGATCATAATGGTGTTAATATCAATGTTTTTCTTTATCTTAGGTGCAAATCCAACCAGATGGTTTTTATTCAAAACATAAAAGAGAATGAAAAATAGCAAAAATAATGACTGGTGATGATACAACAAAGAGAAATCACAGTTATTCATTCTATCGATTTAAACAAGAAATACATAAAAAGAAAAATCAGGGTTGTTGAATTGGCTGAACAACAATATTTCAATTGATTGAACATCATACACTCAAAAAGTGATGTTCAATTGATTGAAAAATAATCGTTCAATCAATTAAACAGCAACATAAAATACACCAAAAGTGTTTTTCGATTGAGTGAACAGCAATCGTTCAATAGATTGAACAACAAAATCACAAAAGTTTTGTTCAATTGATTGAACAATAGAAAAAATCGAAAAACGTAGAAAGTGTTGTTCAATTGTTTGAACAACAATCATTCAATCGATTAAACAACAAAATTGGAAAATCGCAAAAAGTGATTTTCAATTGATTGAACAGTAATCGTTCAATCGATTGAACAATGAAATCGCAAAAGTGTTGTTCAATTGATTGAACAACAATTGTTCAATCGATTGAACAACAAAATCGTAAAAACTCAAAAAGTGTTGTTCAATCAATTGAACAATGAACATGCAAAAGGTGTTGTTCAATTGATTGAACAAAAAACATGCAAAAAGTGTTGTTCAATTGATTGAACAGAAATCATTCAACCGATTCAACAACAAACACACAAAAAGTGTTGTTCAATTGATTGAACAGAAATCATTCAATCGATTCAACAACAAACACACAAAAAGTGTTGTTTAATTGATTGAACAGAAATCATTCAATTGATTAAACAATAAACACGCAAAAAGTGTTGTTCAATTGATTGAAAAACAATTATTCAATCGATTGAACAACAAACATTCAAAAAGTGTTGTTCAATTGATTGGACAACAATCGTTGATTTGATTGATGAACAAACACGCAAAAAGGTGTTGTTCAATTAATTGAACAACAATCATTCAATCAATTGAATAACACCTATGAAACACCCAAAGACAAGAAAAATCCTTTTATTTACTTGGTGATGCCTAACTAGATTGCAGTCAACTGTAAAGGAATATATACACTATTTACAATCAAAGAAAACAGCAATTTCATGAGCAAATCTGACGGGTCATCACTCCCTGCAGCTAAAATTTTCATCGTGGGGTCCTCGCATACCTGTTGGCAGAAAGACTCCTTAGTGAGTGGTTTGTGATAAAGACGCACATGATGCCCATTCAACTTGAAAGAATGGCTAGACCCATCAATGGTAGTCAAAGTGAGAGTACCATTGTTATGTACTTCTCACTCCCTGCAGCTAAAATTTTCATGGTGGGGTCCTCACATACCTGTTGGCAGAAAGACTCCTTAGTGAGTGGTTTATGATAAAGACACACCTAATGCCCATTCAACTTGAAAGAATGGCTAGACCCATCAATGGTAGTCAAAGTGAGAGTACCATTGTTATGTACTTATTGAATTTCATAAGGGACAGACCACCATGTTTGTAACTTGCCCGGAAAGTCCTAGAATATGGAATCATAGAGGAGTGCCCAATCTCCTTTTTGAAATGTCTTCTTCTTGATAAGACTATCGTGCCCCTTTTCCCTTTGTTGCTAATAATTGTAATACATTGTAGGGCCAATAGTCGAGCCTCGTCCAATTCATGTATTTGTTGAATTCATTTGGTTTGGGCTTCTGTTAGGTCCAGTCCCACTTCCTAAGTCATTCTTAGAGTCTTTATTTCAAATTCAATAGGAAAAATAGGTTCTTTGCCAAACACCAGTTGGTACGGAGAATATCCAATAGTATTTCGCCAAGTGGTGCGATAGGCCCGCAAGGCCTCTAGTAGTCTAGCAGCCCAGTCTCGCCGATGTGTTGATAGTGTCTTGGTCAAAATTGCTTCATGACCCTATTGGTGCTTTCAACCTGCCTGTTCACCTATAGGTGATACGGGAAAGTGATTTTGTGTGTAATGTGGTGGTTTCTAAGAGTGGTTATAATATTGTGTCCTACAAATTACCCTCCATCATCTATTATCACTTCTCGAGGTAAAATAGACCGCATGAATAGCCCAAAAATGAAATTAATTACAGATTCTTCTCTAGCTCTTAGAAAACCTATTGTTTCTACCCATTTCATCACATAATCTTTGGCAACCAGTATGTAGGCCTTTTAGTTTGATGGTGGATGAAATGGGCCAACAAAATCTAGTATTCACCATTCAAAGGGTTCTATCACCAATTGGGGTTGTAGTGGCATTTCATCGGATTGACCAGATCGACCCATCCTTTGGCAACTATCACAAGCATGGGCATATTTCTTAGCATCTTTAAGAATAGTGGGCCAATGATAGCCCATCTGTAGTACCTTATGCCATGTCCTATGATCTGCAAAGTGTCCTCTGCAGGGCTCATCATGGCAAGCCTTCAGGATGTCGTAAATATCATCCTCATGAATGTGTTTGCATATACACATATCATACCCTGTGTGAAAAAGGTATCTGCCAATCCAATAAAACTAGGCATTGCGCTGGACAATCTCTTTTCTTTCCATTGTTGTCAAGTGCCTCAACAGCTTCCCCACTTCCAGAGAGTTTTTTGGAGAATTTGGTATCTACGAATAAATACTAATTCCCTAGATAAGTTGTTGTATCTAGAACAACAATTTAAAGTGTTTTAGTCTTTTCCTATAAGCAATAGATAAGATGAGAAGATGAGGAGACCTACTTGTAGTTCCGCTTTCATCTCGTCTCCCTTGTATCAATCCTGTCACTCCTTCATGTACTTAATACACTTGAGAAGTACTTGTAAACACAATAGAAAACAAAGAACCAATCAAAGAAAATGATCTATTTAATATAAGTGAAAGGAATAAGATACAATTCACACATATAAGCATTATGAAACATTACAAACATATGGGAGAAAGTTTCAAACACTTTATTGAATAGAAGAAAGGATTACAACCATTGGTATCTGATTCAAAGCCATTCCTCTAGCTTGGATCCCATCCACATCACATCAAAAGCATGACAAACTTGTAGCATTACAATATTTGCTTCAAAGCCAAATCTCATAGCAACATTATCTCCTTACAATTCAACATAATCCAGCCCCTAATCACTTAGATGAGTGGTCAATTTATAGGAAGATGAAGGAGGTTTTGTCATAAATGATGGCATTGAATGGACTTCCATACTTAGAATTAGTTCCATGGAGGAAGGGATGAGAGGATAGGATGCACCTTAACTCATTCCTCATCCATTTTTGAGCTCATAGGAGTTGATAAGTGAGGGAACCTTCTAGATGACTCCAAATGATAAGAATATTCCCCAAACCCTATGTGAATTTCGCTCAATCTCACCTAGCATAGGTGAAAGGAAACCTAAGTGCTCTGTAGAGCACCCTGGCAGTGTACTCAACTGCTCTGCAGCACACCTTTATAAGGGCTTACCTACATTGGTCCCTCTAGAGGCTATTTCTGGATGTCTTCATGTCATGAAATATTCTAGGAAGGAGGCATTCAAAGGGGTGACTTGTTTAGGGCATGTAGCAACTGAAATTAGGGTTTGATGAGCCCTAAAACACTGATCTGGATGATGGGATTGATGTGCCCAAATGGATCTGTAACAGCTGCCCCCTAAAGCACGAAGTTAAAAAAAGGCCAATGTCGAATGAAATGCTTTACGATGTGATGAGGAGGTATCGAAGTGGAAGGTGACCCACATCAATTACAATACATGTTTCATGATATTTGATTTTTCATGAGTTGTTGAGGGAAGGCATACCCATGCTCAGCTTATAAACTTTCATTTTATGTACATAAATAGTCGTCTACATATATAGACCCATGATCGAAATGACCATCAATGTAAAGCCATTGTACATATGATTTAGTACTCCTGAAATCGCAGCCCGGATGGATGAAACTAGATCCAAGGTCTTCTACCTTGTTCAATCATTCACTCAAGTATGAGTCTAACCATGTGAATATGTGATATGAAGTCGAACATGGGAAGACACCATTTGATTACCAACCAATGATGTAAGTTGTTAACAGATGCGAGAAAAATCACCGATAATGATAATGATCCTTAAGGTACTGTAGTACATTCTACGTGGTGTGAATGGATGGTTTGATTTCGAACACCATACAAAGTCTTTCGGTCGAAGCCCAATGATGTATTCCTATCGCCGAAAGTGAGAAACCTGCCATTGATGCATGCAAGCCTCAAGGTACTGTAAGGGTATTTCTAAGTCAACTTCTTGGATAATGTGCTGATGTCGACAAGAAGTGACTCATCGCAGGAGGGCTTTGATGTATCCCAGATCAACGACATGAAACGAGTGTAGTGATTTTAGAGATGGAATTTGACTGATGACACAAGGTTTAGGAATGATAGTAATGAAAATGAAGGTTTATGGCATTGCAAAGGATGAATTTTGACTGGATGACTTCTCTTGAACATGTCGGAGACACTAAAATGAATTGGTAGCATTGACCCGAAATAAAGTGATAAATGGTATGATAGATCAACAGTATGATAACCATCAAGCTAATAACCCAACCCAAATAGTCACGCTGATGGAGTGAAAGCGTCATGTTCAAGAGCGACTTGCTATAATAAAGTAGGTTTTCCCCTTTTTCCCATTTTCCCTAGTCATTATTGACCAATACCTCTTTATTTTTGTCAAGCTTGAGGAGGATAACATATGCGTGTTGTATAATTTCACCCTTTATGGAATCCATCACTATTTGATGTTTTAACGAGTCTAGCGAAGGTGAAATTCGGTCTTGTCTAGATGGACAATTTTGTTGCTATTTGATGTTTTAACGAGTTTAACGACAAAGATAAATCAGTCCTTTTCATGTTTAGATAGTTTGAAAAGGGACAAAAAGAAAACTCCACAAGTTCTTTTTCATAAATTAATCTCTCAAGCCCAAAAAAGCATAAAATAATACAAGAGAGATATTTTTTCCAATCCGTTAACGAGCTGGAAAGGACAACCGCTCAAAAACATTTTCATGTTTAGAGGGTCTGAAAAGAGATTAAAGAGGACTCCAAGGGGGTTCCTTTTTCATTTTTAAAAGAGCTCGAAAAAGATATAAAAGTGTGCTCTATGGTCAAAAGTACAATTTCCAATCAAGCACATTGAATTTTGTAAGTCAGTTGCAAAACCTACTCAAAGCACCACCAAATGGATTAAAAATACCTGTTTTATAGGTAAAAATAGGTAAATACTAATGTTTACATGGTTAATGAACATGAAATAAACATAAAACAAATTTTTACCATGACATTTTTACCGTTTGGAACTTACCATTCAGTTTTGTGCTCTAAGCTAGTTTTTTACCTCGATCTTCACCAGCTGATTGTGAGAGATTCTGCGAACCATTTCTCGAGCCATCCAGACCAGGTAGGAGCTAAACCTCTCTTATTTCTTTTCAAGTCATTCTTTTGTCATTTCATGCAAGTTTTAGGGTTTTTTTGGGCCCCTGGGGTTTCATTTTTTCGCTCTGGGATCAGCGCAGGCTTTCACATCGACAACTGCATTAAAGAGCACCCAGATAGAAGCCTGCATTCTTTTCAATGCACTGTCCCTGTGCCTAGGCTGTGTTGGGTGAGTTTCTCGATTTCGATTTAGTTGTTTGCTCAAAAATTTGTCCTATTTTTTGCATGGGAAGGATCCTAACTAAGCTTATGATTGTGTTTCAAGATTTCATCGAATTAGAATGTCAATTACATGGTGAGAAAGAGAGCACAAAGAATAAGACATGGTTTCCCTAAAAAAATTGGGTACAGTTGAGGCCCTCAAAAGCTACAAGTTACTCAAATACTTTAAGTTGTTCGGAATGAGGCAAAAAATAGAACTACTGCAGTTCCTTGTTCATGCAAGGGATCCGATAGATTAGACTTTTCACATTAGGGAAAATATGGTCCCTATTACCATAGGTGATATTTACTTTCTTACCGGATTGTCGAGGCGAGGTGCCCTCATATCACTTTCTGGATTTTCCCCTGGAGGTGAACTGGTGAGAGATTATATTAGATAGTTTCGTCGGCCAGGTACATAGCCTAGAAATCATGGGAAAATAAACATTAGGCATGTTGGTGATTTTCCTTTAAGAACAATCCTCTTCACAATCACAAAATTGGCTAGAAGTGTGACACTAAATCTAGCAAACATATCTTATATGCAGTATGCATTGGAGTGTCTAGAGCCAAAAATTTTCAACTGGTGTGAGGTTGTGCTTTCCTCACTGAAAGAACAACTGACCAAGGTAAAAAGTGGTAAGATGAATAATTTCTATTATGGTTCAATCTTAATTGCTTTTACCTTAGAGAGAATCCCATTGATGTAACCACAACATGTATCACTATGTGTACCTGGTCCTATAGATCCACGTATGCAGAGGTGGGTCGAATTGATGGCTTGACATGTGAGTCAGTCAAAAATCATTTTTTCCACTGCATTTTTCAGTTGGCTCAAGCGACAACACCTTGTCATCGAGGAGCATCCATACTCAGGGATGGATTGTCGTGGAGATCTAGATTTGATTCTACCAGTTGGAACACAATGGAGTGCTATGGGTAAGTTGTTTGACCAAAGTGTTTTTTGATTTTTCAAGTTTCTACATGTTTTTTGTGTTTTTAATGTTTCCAAGACTAAACTAAAATCATTCTTATGCATGCATATGTGGGTACTATTCGACCTGTGGGACACCAATAGGTTGCAGGTGGGACAACGCAAAGAAACATTGGGAGAGCAGTTCTCCAAGATTTGGATTTGGGCGAGACCTTAGCAGAGTTGCAGGATCACATAAAGGGATTAACCCTTGGTATTCTGGATGTCCGGATTGAGGAGTTACCTATGAGGCTACAGCGCCACACTATTGGTGTTCCTAGTTTTTAGGCGAATCTTTTGTGCATGATAGCATAGGCTGTGACCTATTATCATGAGCACCACTAGATCTACTTAGGATGTTTTGCACGTATTTTGAGTTTTTTGGGTCAAATGACTGAACGTGTCTTGGAAACAAATTTTTTAGAAACTTTTAAAACAACTATCTATTTTACTTTCAGAGTTTTCTATGATTATATCCAATCCTATTCAACTGATGATGTGAATTGAAAATATTACTTTTACATGTGTCATAAATGTCTATTTAACACATAATTCGCTAGAGAATCAATTAATGTGTTAAGATTTCTATAAATATGTTGATATTTAATGTGTTCAAAATGTCTTTGCAAAATACAAACTCTAAGGAACATACGAAATGTTGTTGGATTTCAAACAATATAAATGTTTGTTAGTTGTAGTACAATGAGATTTGAGTCCAAATTAACAATGATTTGGCGAATGCCAAGTGAAATGGCATCATAGAGTAGTTCAGTCAACGCGCTATACTCAACGATGTTGTTCGTTGATCGACACTTGGAGTGAAAATAGCCCATGCTGCAGAAGACAACTTTTGCGTACTACGACTAGCACCATCAATGTAACCAACAAAAGGTTCTGAAGACTCTGAAATCTGCAACAAATGCAAAGCGGATTACTAACCAGATAAAATCTCTAAAAGATACACACACACACACATGCAATGAAAGCATATATACAATGAGTTTTACTACACTTAATCAAGCATAGTAATGTTTGAGGTACATCCCGTTTCGAGGCTATGACAATGGAATCCCATCATAATCTACTAAATCGTAGGCACCTTTTGCCAGAACATGCTTGACAATGTAAGGACCCATCAACATTGGTTCGAATTTCCCTACTCCAAGTTTATCAACTTCTTGAACATAAAGCAAGACCAGGTCTCCTTCTGAGAAGATACAAGACTTGACTTTTCTATCATATTGCGTTTTAATACATTTCTTATGCGCTTCATTAGCCAATACGACATCACGACGGGTTTCATCCAGATGGATTAATTCCAAGAAACACGCTTCTTCTTCAGAAGTGTCAGGTAACAGGTCAATCGTGAGTTTGAGCAATGAAATTTTACATTGTATCGGTAAGATTGCTTCCAAACCATACACTAACTGAAAGGATTAGAATCCAATTTCATTTCTCACCAAGTTTCGACATGCCCACAAGGCAGAGTACAGGATTAAGTTCCAGTTTCACTTATGAACCCCTATCATTCTCTGCAACATCCGCTTCAGGACTTTGTTTATAGCCTCAACTTGTCCATTCGCTTGTCGGTAATAAGGGGTAGAACCAGGGAAAATTTTAAGAACCCCCCCTAAATTTACATGTATAATAAATGGGCGAATCTCCATGGTATATAGGAAAAATGGAAGGCAATTTTATCAATAATATGATATGTATATATAATTTTTGGCGAATCTCTCACCAGGCATGGCGAATATTTTACTCAATTATAAAATCTTGTGTTTATTGAATACACAAATGAAATCATTGCATTTCTTTAAAATATCTTTTGAAATCAAAATTACCGAAATTATATATCGATAATCTAGTGGGTGTAAGATAAAATTCACCCGTGCCATTCACAAAGCATGAGAAAAAACCTAATACTATATATAAAACCAGGAAAAACTCAAATTTATCACTTCTAGGGACCTCATAACCACCCTGCCAATACACAAGTATGTTCCTGTTTGCAATTAGAAAAATTACCCAAATTACAGCCTGTTTACTCCACTTCTAGAGATCCCATAACCACCCTACCAACACAAGTATGTTCCCGTTTGCAGTTAGAAAAATTACCCAAATTACAATCTGTTTACTCCAGCATATGTTGGAAAGTTATAGAAGGATGACTAGTGCAATCAATCCATTCCTTTTAG